>VZZY01020898.1:92228-122062 GCA_013400335.1 Eurystomus gularis
GCGGCCTGTCGGGGGAGGGCGGGGGTTCGGCGGTGCCCGGCAGCGCTGCCCTCTCAGGCTTCGTGCTGCAAACGAGCAGGGCTTCGGGCTGAGAATGGGCAGTGGGTGGAGGGCGTCGGTGAGAGCGTCAGTGCGGTATGAAGTGGCTAAATGGCAAAGCTGCTGCACGAGGGGCAAAGAGTAAGTCCCCCCAACAGCCTCACCCCTCCTTACATTCCGTATTGTAAAATTTATTTCCCCATGCTTACTTCTCACTGTTCCATGTAGATTATGGAAGAAGAGGTGACAAAGTGTTGACCACTATGACAACTCCTTCACATATGGCAGCTTTTATGTTCAGTGCCCTCAGTAAGAATACCCAGCTTCCCTGCGTCCAGCAGTTTTAGCAGCAGTTCTCTTGGCTTGACGTGTCATCTCCTGCCTTTTAGAAGGCAGGGGAAAAAAAAAGCTTTGGAGACACTTCGGTAAAATGGCACCCTTTCTTTCTCTAATGCTTTCACATCCTCAAGACACATACAAAGAGACAGTTTTAAAGGCTTCACAGAGCTTGGCTGAGATGTAACATTTTCCAGATTTGCGTATCCAATAAATATTAGACACAACACAAATGAAGCAGGCATTATATTTACATTACTGTGGTGGATGATGAGCTTGCAGTGTTTCTAGTCATGTTTGTTGCTGAGACTGCTCAGTAAAAAGGGACTACTTGTTACATGGGAAAAGCGTAGCAGCCTAAAGTGTCCGATCATAAGTATTTCAGGCTTAAAGACAGTGTTTTTACAGAGGTGGTATAACTGAAGCTCAAAAATGAACGAACAGAAGCATTTGGCCTTTACTTTCACAGGGAAGAAAATAAATTAATTACAAACATAACTTTTCATAAAATGCCCTGGTGGTACAAGGGCATCCGAGGTGAGGGTACTGTATAACCAGGAGGCTGGGCAGCTGTGAAGGGAGCAGAAGAGCCTGCAACTCAGAGACTGTATCTGTGTTGGAGTGGTTATAAAGTACAGCATGAACTAAATGACTCTTAGACTTTGTCATGGGAACTGTATGTACTTACTGTACCTTCCAGTCTAGTTTAAATCACTAAACCTGAGTTTAAACCAGATTAGCAAACAGAATGTGTCTTCCTCCCAGCCCCACTAAAAAACATTTAGTGTGTTGACCTTTCTGGTAGCCCTCCTTGCTTCTCACTCCCCTAAAAAAATAGGAAGCTGCAGGAGTAGTCATTTATTACCCATTTTTCCCTAAGATGTTAATTTTCCTGTTTTATCTGTGAGTATGCAAGCCTGAATTCCAGGAGGACTGACTAAGAATTAAAGTGTGAATGCTTCAGAGCACTGAAAATTAGAATGGCATGAAAAATATTCCTAACTGTTAATTTCTGAGTTTAACAGACATGACTCTTGGGCAAGAAGCCAGTGCCTGGCTCCAATTGAAAGAAAAGAGACATTAATAAGACTAAGAAATAAAAAACTAATACCTTCTCATTCCCCCACAAAGACCAGTGCATTTTCTATGTTTGAAGAACCTTACAAATTTTTAAGAGAGTTGAAACAGGATTTGCAGTACCTCTGTAGCTGCCTAGCATGGTGTAACTCTCCTGAGCTGGAAGAAACTTTCTATCTTGATGAGAAAAACTTAGGACATTATAAAACATCTTATTGATGTCTTATACGTACTTGGTCATTGCCGAAACAGAGGTAATAATTAAGCGTGCACTCATCCTAAAAGTAACAGTAAATAATTCTCTTGAGCCTGTGATATGTATTAACATGTCATATGCAATTATAGTGGCAATGTGCGTGTTTGGAAAAAAAAAAAAAAGAGAGTAGGTCTCGGGTTTTTTTGAGGTGAGTGTGGGAGGGTTTGTGGCTATATTAAGGTGACCCTTGCTTTTACTTTCCGGAGTAGCTTAAATGGAAGTATTCAGTGTTGCAGAAGAGAGAAGAGGGAGTTTTAGAAAGAAAAAAAGTTATAAAGGTATTTTATAGGTGCCTTTCCCATTTAGTGGCCGGTAGTCTTGTGTCTGTGTGCTCTTGACTCTGAACAAAAGCTATTCAACATTTGCTGGAAAAGTGTCACAAAGATTGAAATCTTTGTTATATGCTAGTGCCTTGACTTTCCTTACTGGGTCTGTTCATCAAAGTGTTTTTTCCATCACATTCCTCATAAAGTTTTCACAATGTTTTTACATTTCTGTGGTGTAAAAGGTGGATATAATTTTTTTACTCCAGGTATTTCAGGTACTTGCAGAGATTCACCCACCACAGTGATACAGGTCTGCTGCTCCTCATGCGATGTGGTTGTGTGTGATTGCCTTGTGTCAAATAAGGGCTTGTCAAATACCACACTTTGAGTGCAGCATGGCACTAATGCTACAAATATTTACGACTGTTAATAATTTTTCTTACAAAAGTTGCACGTTAGTTTTGCATGGAAGGTTTGCAAGTTTTTTAATTTCATTTTGCTGCTCCTCAATTCAAAGTGAAACAGGCAAAAAAAAATGCTTGTTTGTCCCTCAGTGCTAACTACTGCAAGTGTTCACAGTGTGTAGCAAGAGTAATCCTGTCTCTGGTCTGACCCGGGGAGAATAGCACCATTGTTATAGCCACATTTTAAGATAGTATCAGTATGTTACATAAGTAGTTTTTATAAGCCTACAGAAGGAGAAGAATAGAGGCCTTCACAATCTTTTTTATTTCATTGTAGGTATTATCAAAGAATATGCCAAATTAACTGGTCTTATTAAAAGTAACTTTAAATGTATTTACAGGTCTTTTTAAACAGATGTATTTCTTTTGTGTCTCTCAGAGTATCTGCTGGCTAGCATCAAAGATTTAATTGCTGTTTGCTTTTGCTAGTCCTCAGGCCAGCACAGCTGAGGAAATTGCCAGTGTTTCTTTTTGTAAAGGCGGTGTCAATAAATCATATACTTGCAGACTGCTAAATGCAATGGGATTACGTGGGTATTATTGAGGTTTTAATTGAGTTAGCTACAACTCAGTAATATGTGAGAAACACCGGAATTTCAGAATGGAGATGGGGTTCATAGCACTGGAATAAGAGTGTCAAAATAAAAATACTTTTAAAACTTAACTCATTTAAGAAGACATCCTTAAAAGGGACGATCAGTTGACTTTTTCTATTAGTTTACATTGAAAGTATAAAGAACACTTTCTTGTTGGACTAAATCTGTTCTTCATAATGAAAAAAATAATATTTTACTTTGATATTGAATTACCTTTTCTACTTCTAAAAGGCTTGCATGGTATTGTTTTAACGGGCAATGGCATTCCTTTTTTTTAAATACAAATACTATAGTTTTGCCATTCTTTTTTGTTCTCTTCCCCTTTTTAGGTAGCAAAGCTATTCTTTAATGAGTAAGATATGGAAAACAAAGTTCATAATTATACTGCTGTGGCTACTGTGTTTCTGACATAGGTCTGTGGGTTACATGTTTTTTCCTTTATATGTTCCAGGCATTTTGACAATCTCATCCAATGCAGAAGTTTAAAAATAGATTCTGGAAGCAGTTGCCTGAAGTACCAGCTCTTATTTATTTTTTATAGTTATTGATTAACAGGGCACATTTTCTCTAGTCAATGAGTGATCTGTTACTCCACACAGAACATCCTTTCTAGCTGTCTTGTTTTCTGCTGTGGTAGGTATTTGTTGTTTGCCAACTCACTGTACCAAAACCTGCTATAGTTATATAAAGTGCGTAGGCCTGCCTCTCCAGTGTGACGGCTGATCTTAAGTGTCTCCGTTTCAGAATACCTGACTGCAAACACTTGAAAATGGGGATCAGTTTTAAAGCTGCTTGACCTTTTAAAAAAGGTCTGTTCTGTTTAAATTGGCAATTGTAATAGCAATTGTTATTACACAAATATATTTTCACAACAATTCTAACAGAGACTGTGAACCTTGAATTGCATTTAGTCTTAATTGTCATCCAAGGAAAAGAAGATCAGTGCTGTCAAACAGAGGACACCTTCCTTCTAGATAAGATTCAGAACCATTTTGCAGCCTTGTAAGTTAAAAAGTTTCATCCCCTATGCTTACAAATGTGATAAGGTAATAATTTACTAGAACTTATTTCAATGAAACAAAATCACTGAAGTAAAGAGAATATTATATTTTAAAATTGCCTAGTGATGTGCAGAAACTAATTCCTGCCATCTGTATGTTTTTTTCAGGTCATTTATTTATTATACAGACATGTTCTTTGCTTTACGAAGCTTCTGTCACCTTGGCATTAGAACATACCAACTACAAACAGATTTGCTTTCCAGATCCATCAAACATTCAGCCTCTGCAGTAAGTATTCCTTCAGCTTCAAAGATAAAATTATTTCTTGCAGTATTATAGAGGCTCACTCATTTTGCAGTGTTGACGATATACATGCATTAGCTGTGTTTCCTTTGTTCCTTGTTACATTGATCCAAACATTTAGTATCAAGAATGGAATAAGATATATGAGTCATTCACATATTTAACCACACTAGCATAAGAGCATATCCTAGCTTTGTGTATCCTTTTCAGTCTTTAAAGCCACATCTAATGCATATCAGGCCAGAAGGATTGCCTAGTTGTTAGGGCAGTAGATCTTGAAATACAGGAGACAAGTTCAATCCTGGCTTTATCACAGGCTTTTGTTAAGACAATTAATTTATTTGTATCTCAGTTTTCTTTTAATGGAATGAGTAGTGGTGCTTCCTGATGCTGCAAGGGGTATTTAAGTACCTCAAATTTAATTTTACACAGAACCTTCTCAGTTTCCCACCTTAACTGCTTATAAGATTGTATAACTTCGTTTTAAGTCTTCCAGTTTTGTTGAGAGAAAATACAGCTTTGCAACATGCTGAATGGTTGGAGGTCACACTCTGCATTGCATATAGAACACTGGAATGTAAATTGTGTTCTCGGGTCAGAACAGCAGCTCAGCTAGTCAGCAGCTTGGGTCGGCAAAGGCACATGTCAGGTCCTTCAGATATTCAAACCATTATACTGGGCAGTTATAGCATATTTTGCCCATATGAGAAGTTTCTTTTAGTGTGCAAGCCACTTTGATCAGCTTTTGCCTGGGTGAGTTTTTCCTATGGTGTAAGTATTTGTATTCTATCTAATGGAGCTAGACATTCTCACTAAATACACTGAAATCTAATCCTGGTTGTTTTGAATTTTCTTAAGATCTTGGCTTTAGTTGTAGCTTTTGACATTGAATTCCACAACTCAGTTATGCACCATAGAAAAGTATTTGCCATTCAATTTAATCACAGGTTTCTTTGTAATAGGAAGGAAGATAAACATGAGCAGCACCTGGCTTTCCATCAGGTGCTTTGCCTAAATGAAAGTGTTAGGGAAAGCAGGAGGTCAGAGTCAAGAGCTTGATGACCTCCTCCTGTTAACCTCTCCTGCTTACACTGATCTTAAACTCATGGAAATCCTTACACTGCACCTAGAAATGGCTTGAAGATTATCAAGTGATAACATAACTGGGCTAAAAGAAAAAAAAGTATTAAGAATTCTTATGACTTTCTGGAGGAAAGAATGCTGCTTAAGGTATCATTTTAAAATATCAGTTAATTGGTTGGCTTTCTCAAAGTAATAAGGTGCACCTGCACCTCACTGTAAGCTGAATCTGTGAAAACCTGAAAACTAATGCAGATCCAGCTGTTCTGTTTTAAAACTAGATTCAAGGCACAAGAGAAAATAAATAGGAAGACTTGAATCATTAAATACTTAAAATAGTATGAGAGCTGTGAAGGCTTATTTTATTTGTAAATATATTTTTAGCTAGAGAAGTTTACTTAATGCAGTTAAGATTTACATTATAGTTGATTATAAAGGTCCTGCAGTTTATAAGCCTTTAATTTTAGCAAGTTGACCAGCTCTTCTTGAATTTGTTACAGTGGAACAAATTCACCCATGGCAGCACACAGAATTCTCATTATTAGCAGGAAGGAGTTAAGGTGAGACTTTTTATTCCTTGTAGAACAAGAAGTAGTCTAGCATGTGAAAAAACGTAGTGTGGGGGGTTCAGTCTAAGTGATACCTGTGTTATTTGTATTTATATAGCAAAGCCAAGCATTAATCATATTTACCAAGACATACACTGTAAAAGTGGATTCATTTTCTAAACCATATGTATGTTTTTAAATAGATGCAGTACAGATTAACTAGTCAGAACTCCTTCTTAACTCCCTCTTGTTCTGTGTCAGGAAGTAGAGCTTCACCTGTCTACGTACCTTAATGGTTTTCTTCCTGGGGACAAATAAAAGGTGTCCTGTGCTTGATTCCTCTGGTGTTTGTGTCTCATAGATGAGATCAGCATCAGATCTGCAGAGAAGTATCTGTTTAATTGTATAGCTTCCCATTCTTCGAATCATTATGTATATGGTAGCTTCGTTACTGTAAGTGGGTTGAGTGCGAATGTGCCTGTGTAATATTTCTACTATGAGTCATTCCCACTGATTGAAAGTTGAAACTTGAAGTGTAATGGTAAGGCAGACATTTTCTTCTCAGAGTATGGTAGCTAGAGTATGTTTTTTTAATCTTTCAGACAATAACAGTATCTAGCAGTGGTAAAAGTCACTAAAATCGGTAGTCTGACTTAAATAAACAGGAGTATCTGGAGTCTTGAGGGACTACATAATTTCTATGTAATTTTTTTCCTGTATCAAGATGGTTTACAAAGATAGAAATAGGTTTTGCACTTTTTTTTGTTTGCACATAGAAATCTGCTTTCCCCTCCCCAACTCTTTCTTTTCTCTTTTTAGCTTAAAAATACCACAACTATCAGTAAGTTTTTCTCTGCCTTTGTAGAGAGTAATCATTGAAAGTCTATTCTAAAACAGTTTTCCCAGACCTTAATTGAAGGTCTGAATATGCAGCAAAAATGTGTTCTAATGTAGTTTCGCTGTGCTGTAAGTAAATACTTCAAAGTTTTTAAAGTCTGATTGAAAATAGGAAATGTCTTTGCTATTTTCCTCTTACCCATCAATTTAACAAATAAAATTTCATTGAAAGCACATGCTTTCCAAACTGGATTGAGCTGGAATTTGGCTAGAAATAACACAGTCTTTAAGTTGTTAGTGTATTATAGAAAAGTAAAAGAATATATGTACTCCATTTTTGTCTTTTTAGGTGATCCTTTAAAGCTGTTGAGCTGAACAATGCTTCTGCTCCATAGTTGCTGAAAGTTTGGTAGCTTTACATAATGATGAATGAGAATTTAAGACATTTTTGTGTATTTTCTCGTTAGTCTGAATTCAAGCTATTATGGAATCTTTAATGAAAGAACATGTCTATGATTCTGTTGACTACTGAGTTCAGCTGGCAATGGTATATTTGAGAAAGCATGAAGGCGGGTTTGTCATGCAGAATCCAACAACACAGTACTTTGTCTTTCTTAACAAAACCCTTCTGTCTGTATATCTTGATCTTGTAGACAATGGCCTTCAGACACAAAAACACAAGACGAATTGAAGGCCTTGATAGCAATGTGTGGTAAGTAAAAGGAAAATAACTGCTAATTTCAGAAAATCTCTCTGGCTGATACATTTTCCTTTTCAAGTTGATAATTATTGCCATTAAGAAGGTACACAGCACTTGCTATCTCTGCTGAAATATATTTGGCACCTGCTTAGAAGCAGTGAATCAAATTCTGTTAAAGATGGGAATTAATTCTTATTCTTGAGCTTTCAATATTAGGCTTGGGCTTCTCTTCATTTAGTAAACTGCATAAGACAAGTATAACTCTTGAACATGGTAGTATAGCTGACTTTTAAATGTAAATGTTAATTTTGTTGAGTTACGTTTTCCAGTTACACTTGGTTTGTATTTACCAAATTAGTCATATTTCTTTTTAGAGCCATTACATTTGTCTTTATGTTTAGTTCATTTATTTTAATACACTTTTTTCTAGGTATTAAATTGGTCTTAAAACAATATTGCCATCACTGATAAATATGAGGTTTTGTTAGTTGGTGAAAACACTATTTTGGGCTTACATTAGCTGTATGTATATATGTGTGTATATATATATATACACAAGATGTTTTGGTCATCCAGCTTCAAACTCATTTTTAGCAATTTCTATACATTCTTGACAGAACTGTGATGTTACGTGGATTAATTAATTTATTTTAAAAATCTTGGTAACATTTGGGTAGGGAGGAAAGGGTAGAGTGCAAAGCTTACCTTTGAAGTGAGGAAAAAAAATGTTTGAGGATGGTAATGTTTGTATCTGCCAGGCTACTAGGAACAGTTAATGAACAGCCTGAAACAATGTAGTGCCTAAAATGGAAAAAAAACAAAACCAAACCCATAAAATTGTAGCACTCTAAGGTGACTGGATAATTTAAATGACACCTTCACCTGACAGAATCTAGCTGTTATATCATTGAATGTGCCTGTTCTAATTAGGTCTACTTCATTTTGCAAAGAGAGTAGTGTTCTATTTCTGTCCATATCCAGAGTTACTGTGTGTTTGTGCATGTGCACATCTGAGCACAGTTCTGCTGACAGAAAAGTTATTCTGTGGATGCAGAAAGTCAGCCTTGTATGGGATTCCATCTGACTCCTGTGGTTACCTACCATTGCCCCAGCCTGCACCTCTCCATGTGAGCACTTAAACCTGTTTCCGCTGCTGTGAATTTGGCAAAGTGAAATACTTTTTTTTTGCCTTTCAATGCTAAAGAAAGGAAAGATAATTTTATCTGGTATGTTAACTTTAAGATGTTTTTTCCCTTTAGGGTTGAATTTACAAAGGTGGCAGCAGATCCCTCAATTGTCAATCTCGGTCAAGGCCTCCCTGATATATCCCCTCCCAGCTATGTTAAAGAAGAGCTGGCAAAGGCAACAGCAGTTGATAGACTGAACCAGTACACACGAGGCTTTGTAAGTACTGTGGAACTTGAGGACCCAAGTTCAGGGGAGAACATGTCACAAGGAAAAAAAATTGCCTTTGCTTTAAATTGTTTTTATCTGTAAGTCATACTCTTATGTCCCAAATGAAGTTGATCTAGTAGCCTTATCTGCACTAGTGAAAATCCCCTGTGTCGACTTCTTTAAGGCAGAATCCTTCAGCAAGAGCAAAATGGTAGAGCACATCTGGGATAGATTGTGAAGAGTCAGTTCACAGTTTAAAGAGTGTAAATGATACATATACCTCTGATTTTGGTCAGTGTAAACATGAAGTGGATAGCATAATGGTAGAATGAGAAAGAAATATGTGACACTACTTGAGACAGTGCCTCTAGGAGCAAAAGAAGGTTCACCCATAATACGTAGTAGTTTTCAGTGGAGATTAGGAAGTGATGAAAGCCGTATGTTTTTGCCCCTGGAAGATAGTCATTACCCATTCTATAAATTGGCTTGTAGAGTTTGTCTTGAGCTGGGTGTGTGTGTGGCCATTACCTTTGTCCAAGGCAGGATGTTCAAGTGGACTCTTGTAGAATGACCACTTCCTTGTTTGGTTTGTTTTTCTTCTACTTTGTGGCAAAGATAAACTGTATCACTCAGTTGAGAATTATGTGTCGGGATTGCTATGAGACCATAAGGCATCTATCTAATATTTTTCTAGATTACTATGTTATGCAACAATGATAGAAAAACATTGTATAGACTGGCCAGCAATTGTGTTGGTAGTTGTGGCATCGTTGTGTATATATTCCAACATAACTTTCTGCCCATTCTCTGAGAATCTGCCTGCATTAGAACTGGCAGGGAGCAGCAGTGGCCAGCACCAACCTAAAGGACAAACTATTACAGCAAGCAGGGTGGAGGCCTCACCAGCCAGGGCCTAATCCCACTGTACATGAGCAAGGCAGGCCCAGAGATGGCAGCTGAGGTCAGCCCAGATCACCAGGCAAGCTTGTGGTGGTGAGCTGGGCCTGAGGTCAAGCCAGGAAGTCAATCCACAGGTCTGGCCTGGCAATGCTAACCATGGTTAGACATAACCGAGTGATCGCTGGGCTGGTCCAGAGTGACACAGCAGGTCTAAGGTCAAGCTACAAAAACAATTCTACAGGTAGGAGCCAAGTTCAACAGGGTCTATGGCCAGGTACAGGCATGGCTGTAACTGAATTGCAGACCAGCAACTGCATAGCACTGAAATGGAGCCTCTGGACCAGGGGCACAGCTCTGGGTAGAGGCCCCAGGGGAGGCTGGTCGGGGCCATTAAGGCCTATTAGGGCACTCGGGGCAAGAACAGAAAGAAATTAAAAATAAATCACCAATGACTTTATTCTCATTCCATCCCTCTTTGGGTCATTTTGTTTAATCACCTTTAGCTGTGTGTAAAGAGTTTCTGCAAGTACAAGGTAGAGAATAAAAACTCTCTCTATATAAACTTGAAAGTATACAGCAATTATTTTGTGTTGGACACCCACAAAGGATGGCTGGGATTTAGTGAACTTCTGGACTAAGCAGTGATATGTTCATCACCCACGATAAGGTACCTGAAAAGTGTTTGCCCACCAGACAGACAAGGTTTTGGGGGAGCTTTGGCACAGGAGGAAAGGTTATAGAGAGAACGGGCTTCAGTCTACCTCCTGACAAATATTCACAGGCTGATTCTCTAAAACAGTTTGTAAATTAAGCATAAATATAGTTTTCCTAATGCATGCAATTATTCAATATTTACTTTTGTCACTTTGTTCTTTATTTCCAAATGGTTTGATAACTCCTATGATAATGATGAATGTTTGCAGATATATTATACTGTAGGTAGTGATTAAAGAGGAATTTTTACCAATATTCCCATCTTCAGCCTTTGTACTTCCTCTGCAAACTTTTGCACTTCTAAGGTTTTTGAGCCCCAGTGTTTGTGGTAGCAAATATGGGAGGGATGAGTAGGAATGATGCACATCCATCTGATAATTGACACATTGTCTCAGCTCTCTACAGTGTTTGGACTTCTCTCATTGACTGAAGGGCTATGGCCTGTAGAGTGGCCTAACGTGACTTGGGTGGTGCAGCATTCCTGTGTAGCTGACACACTCATGGCAAGAAATGGCTGTCATTTGAATCAACAATGACTTGTAAGCTTTAATATATGGTAATGTTTTTGTTTACAGAAGCGTTCATGATTTCATGCCTTGCATGTAGAGGTACAACATTCAATATACTAGAGGAGGATTTTTGTTACATAGTTGTGTTTTCTCAAGGAGCTGTTTTCTATTTCTACCAAGTATTCAAAAAGAAAAAAAAAGATTTTCACAGCAGGAAACCTGTAGTCTTCCTGAGAAAACAGAGTTGTGCCTTCTTTTTTGCATATAGTATATGATCTTTGTTGCATGTTTGTTTTCTTGTTCTTTGCACATCTGAGAAGAGTATGTTAACTGCCACGTCCCTGCAGGGGACACAATGGTGAATGGTGCTCTGAGAGTTGGGATATGACTACATCCATCATCATTCTGATCACAAGTGCTCTTTATCAGGTTATAAACACAATAAAAAGATTCTTCTTGCATCAAATAATTTTTAGTTGAAAGATAAAGAAGGAAACAGAAAGAGTTTCAGATGGAAATATGGGAGTATGGGAAAGAGACTCTAAAGGAGGTGAGGTTGATGTCAGAGTATTTCTCTTGTCCTACCTCTCCTATAGGCTACCTGGAGTTCTCCTAAGATGTGATAATATGACAGAAATTAAAAAGCGTCAGATACACAAAAATTTCCTAGATACAAATAAATTGAAACCACTTTTCTTTCCTAGTGTGCAAAAACTTTAAGCCATGCTTCCTGTTAACAGCCATTAAAGCTGAGGGCTCATCTTGTACTTTTTCATTTTAAAATGTATTATCTTTATATATGTGGAAAAAACCCCAAACATAGGCTTTGTGCATTGTCAGGACACCCCTCGGTTGCCTTTGTTTGCTTTGAACAGGGACACCCATCGCTGGTGAAAGCCTTGTCTCAAGTGTATGAGAGAGTCTGTGGAAGGAAGATTGATCCTCTTACAGATATCCTGGTGACCGTGGGAGCTTATGGATCTCTCTTCAGTGCAATACAGGCATTAATTGAAGAGGGTGACGAAGTAAGTTTTTATTTTAGATATTCACATATACTCACTGAAATGAGAATTTGCCTGTTTTTTTTATTAATCTACTTTTAAATATAAGTTAATGTTGGTGCTTCTTTATGATCTCCATTAATTTGGTTTGTTACGGTTGCACATTTGACTTAGTTTCAGAAGCTGCGATCAGGAGACTACCCTTTGGATGTTTTCCTGTCGTTCACTAGCTTACAAGCGGCTTTCTTTCACACTTATGGTACCTGTAGCTGTCTCTTTGTCACTGTTACTGTTGGGTGACACACTACACGCTGATTTCTTATTTGAGAAAAATGGTGGGATGTTGTCTGCAACAGAGGACTAAGGGTGGCACAAAGTATTGTTGTTGTTGAATAACCATTGTGTATCAAGTTCTGTTTTGGACCGTTGCATGCTAGCAGCATAGGTAGCAGAAAACTCCTTTAAAGAAAGGATTGTTAGTTTACTGTACTAGCTGTGGTGATTCATCCTTTCATTACTGATGTCTGCCTTTTGACAATGATGTTAAAAGTCATTTGGGGGCGGATATTTGTATCTGTAGTGGACAACAATTTTTTGCATTGTCATGCATTTTGCTTTCACTGTTGGTTTTGCTTGCATAATGTAGTCTCATTTCTATCTTTTCTTCCTTTTCTGTTGCTCTGATATTCACTTCTCTTTTTTTCTAACAGCTCTCTGCAATTAGCCTTTGGTGGTTTTGGTCTTTTTGTTTTCCTGTTATCTAGCTTCTATGCAATTTTCCTTGAATTTGTCCTCTTTTTCTACCTGAAAATTTTCTTCTGATAAAATTTGAGGACTTAAACTATTCATCTGAGATTTTTAGATACTTGGAAATCCTGGAATTTCATGGAATTCACAGAATTAAGGCAGCTGTGCAGTGCTTCCACAGTTTGCTGTTGCTATCTCCAATCTTTGCATCTTTGCCTTGCACCTTCAAATCTGTGCAGGATCCTGACATTACTAATATCATACCTTAATAGTTGTAATGTGTAACTATAGAAAAACAGCCTGTGTGAATCGTCAAAAATGAGTAGTGCTTATCATACTCAGACTGAGGGCATTGTTATATGATGCTCTAAAAGGAGGAATATTCTGCAATTTTAGTTCAGGATGGAGTGCCAGAAACATTATCAGATTATACCACTAATGTAAATCTGGAAATACGATGGTATCGTGCATGCTAGATTCTCTGTTTCTGATACTGATGATTATAATTTCAGGTAATAATAATAGAGCCATTTTATGACTGTTACGAGCCAATGGTAAAGATGGCGGGTGCAAAGCCTGTTTTTATCCCACTGAGATGTGTGAGTAGCTTTTAAAAAATTATTTATCATATAAAATTTCACATCCATACTCAATGCAATTGGTTTAACACATAGGCAATGCTTTTCTGTATATTTTTTCATAATATCCAATTATATAAAAATGACATAGATTGCCATAGTATAGGTCTGGGACAATGATAGTCCAAAGCAGATAGAATATTTTACTAGTGTTGGAGAAGGTGGGATAATGTTTCTCATTTAGTTTCATTTATACATTCTGAAAGCTGATCAAAATTCCTTTTTTGGATGTCATCAGAGAATGTTTTCAGTGAAAATACAGGAAGGAGGATCACATAACCAGTGCAGTTTCTGTAGCTGCTGGTTTTCAAAAATTTGCTTTCTGATCCATTCAGCAACTCCTACAGTGACAGAATGTAATTTATTTTAAAAAATTGTGTTACTAAATAAGGAGCAATCATGCAGTAGACATATTTGCTATACATACGAGAACGACTGTTTCCTTTATTGATAAAAAGGAATAAATTTGGTATGGGTTAACTTTCAAACTGGTACTGCTGGCATTTTGCTGGCAGTTTGCAAGGATTGCTCTGGATGCAAAGTGTTGATCATGTTATCGCTGCCTTGGGTGACCGGCAGCCTTGCCTGGGGAGGGCTGAGGGACTTTTTAGGCAGGACTGTTGCATCAACACCATGAAATCAGAACAGCACAGGCTGGAAAAACCTTCACGACTGCAGTGGGAGTAGCTGAGACTGTTCCCCTGGGTGCCCTCCTTCTGGGGACATTTTGAATGACAGGATTCCTTCTGTCAATTCTGTTTCACATCCTTGTTTCTAGTTTAGCCCTCTCCCAGTAATGTGCCGTGTGGCCGTGCTCTTTGTTCTCTGTTGAAACTGGCCCAAACTTTTGTTGTCCTTGTGTAATACCACAGCAACTCCAGAGCCTCAGTGGTGCAGATTTTTAACTGTTCAGCTATTTTCATATGGATAAGGAGGGGAAAAGCTTGAATCTCTCCAGTGATGATCAATCTTTCCATTTCCAAGCACACATACACTTGTTCTAGTGTCTTGGAAGGCCATAAACTCTCCTGTCATATGACCAGGCTTCCTGCATTACACATTGTTATAATCAGCATGTGTGTAACCAGATCCTGAAAACCAGTTGCTGGGGAGACTTTAAGACAGATAGTGACCAGAGAGGGCAGCCACTGTCATAATAACTTGCCTTGCTCTTAGCCTCCCTGCCTGCTCCTAGAAGTGCCTTCTCTCAGGAGAGCACAACAGACTGGATAGGCTGCCAGGTATGGTTATGAAAGTGTCCGAGGGTGATAAGTTGGGCATCTCTGTTTAGGCTTTAACAGGTAATGCATAAATTTATTGGGGACTTCTTTTGTTTGTTTGATTTTTGTGGGGTTTTTTTGTGTTTGGTTTTTTTTTTGTTTTGTTTTTTTTTTAGAAAAATGATGGAAACTCAACATGTAGTGCTGATTGGGCCTTAGATCCTGCTGAACTTGCAAATAAGTTTAATTCCAAAACAAAAGCAATTATTTTGAATACTCCACACAACCCTACAGGCAAGGTAAGAGTCCTGCTTTAACACTACTGTAATTTCAGAGTATGCCTCAAATACTATGATTAATGCATTGTCTCTTACTTTCTTGTATCGCAGGTGTTTAGCAGAGAAGAACTCCAAGTAATAGCTGATCTCTGTATTAAACATGATACCCTGTGCATCAGTGATGAGGTGTATGAATGGATGGTGTATAAAGGACATAAGCACATTAAAATAGGTACTGATTTTTTGTAGCATCATACAACAAACCTGTGTAAAAGTTAGTGTGGAGATAGTGCATGAACACCATCCCTCTAACGCACAGAGACTAAGTGTTAAATCATGGACATTGAATTCAGTGAAGTCACTGCATGGGCAGTGTGAAAGGATGTGGAAGTCTTCAGGCAGCACTGCTACAGGGGTAAAGCACCGTTGCAGGAACAAACCAGAAAACCAAATGGGGTATTATGTGCCTGTCCCTCTCGTTTTATTGCTTGATCAAATTTCACTGAAGTTAGTGGAATCACTCCTACTGTCTCAGAACAAGTGAATCTAGCACAGGTTACTGAACTCCTTCCCCAGTCCTATAATGCTACAGCTAAGGATTTATGTAAAAGTTTCTAGTGTGGTGGTCTTGGCTTGGATCTGCTGATGTATTTGCACTGGTTAAAGTCCAAAGCTTCTTATATGTACAGATGTTTGGTTTCTGATGGTGGCATCTTGCATGAACTCTGCTATGAAGTACCTATTGTCATAACAAAGGCACATTTCAGTCATGTGCAATAGAGACATCTAGTTGAGATTAAACTATGAAATCAAGATACATAAATATAAGACATGAAAAAACTTAGCTTTTTTTCCTGGCTTTACTACTGGTTGAATGCTGAATAACTTTGCTTCTATGCTTCAATTCCATATATGTAGACTGGCAATAAAATAAACTTTCTATTAGTGGGGGCTACCTCATTATAAAACCTGAATCTTATAAATATTCAAAAGGACATTATATCTAAATTACCTTGCAAGACTTACTAGCTTAGGTACACAGTTGCTGATCATACAGCTGCAGTATATTGATCGTATTGGCCACGCTTAGGCTATGAATCAGTTTTGAAAATGGCCTAGTTTCGTGGCTGTTGTGGTGCCTTGATAGTGATACCTTCTCAAAGACCTTTGGACATGGGAGAAGGGGAACATTTTGGGTACATCAATGTGATAGTAATCTGAGTTAGTGCATCCTAACAAGTTACCACAGTAACTGATCATGTGTGGCTTATCATATCCCAATTGCAAAGTAAAATGAGTTAAATTAAAGCTCTCTTTATGTGCTTAGCAGGTGGTTCATGCAAATAGCTGTCCTGGGAACCAAAATCTCTGTGGGTGGTGTAAGGTGATCCCTTTTTTTTTGCAATGGCAGCAAGTCCAAACACTTGTCTTGTCAGTTACGCTTTGTCTTAGTGGACAGATGGTGAATTCTTAAGACACAATAACTCTGTTGTTCTTTAGTATCAGTATTGTCATTTTAATGCTTCACACCAAAACATTTCCACTTAACCAAAAGGCATTCTGTAGTTCAGCATAAAATGCAAAAATATTGTGTAATGGTAAAGCAAGTTAAAGCCTGGAGAGTTAGCTACGTTTAGGTACAGATTCTCTAACAGATCCCATGATATCATCTTTAACTTCAGTGTTAAAATGACTGTAAGCCTTCAGGGTAACACAGTAAACAGTAACATTATTTCAGTAAAATAAACAAGATTGCTCTTTTTAACCTAAGTTTCTTAGATTTTTTTTTTTTAAGTTACAAGCAGTAACACAAGAAAAAATGAACGTATTATTTCACGACTTAAAAACTCTTGTGTTTCCATATTAACCTCTACATATTCCATCAAATGCAGTGACAGATTTTTTTTGGGAGAGATGCAAAATGTATATTGCCTCAATTTACAGAATCTGATGGCTTCTTAATACAATTTAATGGGGGTTCCTAGCCACAGTTCATAAAATGTGCTGTCACTGAATCAGCTTTCTGTGTAGAGCACTTCATCATTCTTCTCATCATGATCTGACTTCCATGAAAGCGTGGACATCTAAGTAATGATTAGGGTTGCAATAACAGATTTAGAGATTGCATCTTGTAATAGAGGATTCTGAACAAGCCTCTCAACAAGTTGACTGCCATCCCAGGTAACAGGCTTATTATATGTGTTAGTTTGCACTTCATTAGTTTTAAATTGTAGTCAGACTTGGTTATGGTGTCATATAATGATGTTGCCACATGGCATGGAGGAATTTCTATCTCTATTTAAAACTTGCTGCTTGTAAAAGCAATGGAGCTGTTTCTTGCCCTGTGTCCTTTCGCTGCTGCTGTTATTTGAAATGCTGTTACCTTCTGTCTCCAAGGTTGAATTCCTGTGACTGTGGCAAAACAGTCTCACAGGAGGGCACTAGCTTTGAAATTCAATTCTTTTTGCAGGCTGTGAGAGGTAGTTTGGTTGCCTTTAGGAAGCGATCTATACTCTTGTCCTAAGTAGCTAGAAGATGCATCTGTTCAAACTGCTTTTTTGTTCTCAAGGTCATAGAGCAGTTGAGTGAATATGGGTGGGCTAAATAGAAATATGAATTTCTTTCCTGGTGTTCTGTTTCTCTTCTTGGCAAGCACACTCAAAAAAATACAATTCGTGCTTTCAAATAACTGCAAAGACTTATACCATGTCTAATGCAGATAACTGTTGCAAAAACTTCCTTATGAAGTTCAGTGGTTTTGTTTGGAAAAATCTTTGGTCATTGGCCTCCCTAGAAAGAGGGGATTTAACAGTTGAGAGATTCATTGGTGGTGGTTCCAGTGTACAAGAGGTGGAGCCGGATGTTATTGCCCACTGCAATTGCATTAGTGATATGACCTTGTCTAACTTTGTGTCTCAGACTTCAGTGCATCTCGATTTACCTGTTTGTGTTGAAAATGAATTTAAAGAGCTCCACACAGAGCTCCCTTGAAGCAGGGTACAGAAAAAAAATTGCTAACTACAGGAAGAGACCTTTGCTCTTTCATCTCCTTGGAAAGGAAACAAAGGATTTTGGTCTCCTGCCAGATGCAGAGACGGAGATAGGCCTCCATGTGTCCTTTCATCCTTGCAGACATCCTTAGCTAGCTGCTATTGTCAGTCAGTCTCAGGCCTGTTCTAATCATATAACAAAACATAATTTATTTACTCACTCTGGTAGTTTTCTGATTCTTACGGTGTTTAGTTCCAGGTTAGAAGTGTTAGTAATTCTTTTCTTTTACTAATGTCTGAGACAGCCAGTTACACTGAACTGCGCATTTTAATAATGGCTTGCAGTGCCTGAGTTAATGTCGTATGTGGTGCTGTTATCAGGCATCAGAAATAGCACTTGTCTTCAGATGAATAGGTAGCCCTTCTTAGGAATAATTATGCATTTTGGTGAGGATAACTAACGTACTTTTCACAAACTCTGTCTCTCATTTTCTGCCTCTTCTTTCTCCTTTCATTAACCCTTACCTTCTTTTCATGCCAAAAAGGATTGGCCCATATATCCTTTCTCGTTTGTTACAATTGCTATGATTTCAGAATATTCTCATTGCTTTCTTAATATGCTGCAATGATATATCAGCATATAGCTCCGAGCTAGGGGCAGTACAGTTTTTCTAACTACATGGAACATGTGAGTGCACCTGTACCAAATTAATTTTATTTTATATACAGCTACGTTGCCAGGTATGTGGGAAAGAACAATAACTATAGGAAGTGCTGGAAAAACATATAGTGTAACTGGCTGGAAGGTAAGAAGAAGCAATATAAAAGAGTTCAGTTATATAAATAACTATGTCTTTATTACACTAAAAATGTCTCAGTTATTATGACCTGTCTTTTGAAAGCTGCTGGCAAATCTCTGTCTCCAAAACATGAAGGTAGCAATCAGTTGGAGCGATTATCTTGAACACACGTTTTAATTCTCTTCTTGTCTCTTGATTACTTAGCTCTTGTGAAAAAACAATCCTAAAATAATAAACACTGTATGATTTGTTCAAAACCAGTCAAAACTCTTGGAGAAAACATGGATATTATAATATTTTAACCTTCCAGTTTAGTGGTGATATTTTCAGACTGTGATAATGTTATGTTTTGGAATGGCTTATATTTCTGTAGAATATTTAGTGATAATATTGCTTCACTTTACAATACATATCAGAAAGTAAGCAAAAATATTTCAATATTTGGCAACTAAATTCTTTCTTCTTCATCACTTGTGTTCAAACAATTAGGAATAACATTCCTAATAAATGCTCCCATTTGATTTCTAACCCTTGTTACATAGAGAGTTAAACATTTTCTTAGTACCCTATGAGAGATAGGGATAAGTGAAACTATAATTTTTGTCTCAAATCTAGAACTTTTTAATGGCATAATTCAGCAAACTTTGTGTAAACCAGCTGCTTTCTTAACTCTTTATCAAAACAAATTCACTCCCAATTCTTAAAATAGAAAAACTTGAGACATCGGCTGATTTTCATTCTTTGTTAATTTTCAGTAACACCACTGCTGTAAGTATAACATCTGCATGCTTCCTTCCCTTAGCTTGGCTGGTCTATTGGCCCCCAGAACCTGATTAAGCATTTGCAAGTTGTTCACCAAAATACACTGTATGTTTGCCCAACGCCACTACAGGTAAGTAGAGGTAAGTAAGAGGGGGGCAGAGGAGGTTATTTTCTGGTGTAGCAAAACTGTAGGCCCCCAACAATGAATTTTTAGTTGTCAAAATGTATATTCCAGGGTGCAAAAAGCAGAGACAAATTGATCAGCTCTCCAGACATTAAAAAAAAAAAAAAATCAGTCTTGCAGATTCTTTCTTCTTTTACCTATAAACTTCTGCTTCTTGTCTAAAACATGACAATCTTAGTGGTTTCCTAGAAAATAAACACAAAAGTTGTTGCAATAAGGACTTGTTTTACTGAGCATTATCTCTGCATACTAATTTCTTGTATTCTGTGATAGATTATTATCAATAATTTAAACTTATCTTCAGATTGTAAACCCTTGTGTCAAGGACTGTGACTACTGTGTATGATTAGAGCCTAGCAAATGATTGGGTGCTTTGGGTATTGCCACAGCACCAGGTAACAAACAAACTGCGCACCTGGACGTAGCTTGTGTAATTTGTATATGCTGATTTGCTTCACAGGGGCCAGAATCGAATAAAAATCCCTGTGATTTCAGTAGGAAGTGTGTGAGTGTCTGTGAGTTCGAGTGCCCATCAGTACTTTGAACATTAATTATGTTTTCAGGAGGCTCTGGCACAAGCGTTTTGCGTAGACTATAAACGCATGGATGACCCAGGCTGCTATTTTTACTCGCTGTCTCGAGAACTAGAAAGCAAGCGTGATCGCATGGCTCGGCTACTTCAAGAAGTTGGACTAAATCCTGTCATTCCAGATGGAGGATACTTTATGATTGTTGATGTGTCTACATTAAGTTAGTATAAAGTTTATTAAAAACAGTGTGGAAAGCAAATACTATATTTAATTCGAAAATGCAACTTTCATTTAAAACTGTATTCTCATTTCATGTTTGCATAATGTTGTCCCAGTGCTAACTGGGACTGAAATTTTCTGTTTGACCTTAGCCAGGGAGGTAAAATTTTTTAAGCTTCAGCAAAGCCTTTGTTTGTTACCCTAACTACTGTCTGTGATTTGCAAAGCTTTGGCAAGGTTTTAGGGAGGATAAAGGAGGTGGATAAACATTTCTAATTTCAAAAGCTCTATGATTATGAAAAAGTTTGAGAGCCGAGCACCTGGCTTAATATCCTGAGTTCATACCATTTGTACTTTCCCTTTTCTATTTTGTTTTCCTACCCTGAAGGCTCTTTGAAGCATTCTGATTTGTAAACATTGTAAAATGCTACCAAAATTTACAAAACCTTTTGGAAATTCAGGTTATGGTAACTTTGGAGGAAGAATTCCCACAGGGGAGCATTTTCTAGTTCCACATTTTTCACTAAGTGGTCCTAATGGCACGTGTCATTCACCCAGAAATGTTTTAACGCACCTGGACCTGGCAGCGCTACCATGCGTCACAAAGTTTTAGATTACCCCAGTTTCACAGATGAGAAAACTGCAGTTGCAGTGATTGCTGCTGTCCATGCAGTAAATGCACTCTTCAGTACCCCCAACAGTCCTCATCCCTTGGTAACCCAGCCTTGAGGAGTTCTTGGAGTACTGCCAGGCTTTTGTCCAAGCTACGTGTCTGAATTTTGTTTGAGTGGAAAGCGAGTACTCAGATCAGAATGGAAAGGTTTGATCTGTTGGCCTATTTTAATTGTTATAGTATAATTTTTAAATTATATTTTAAAATAGAAGCATACGTCTTTAGTCTTAAGCATTAACTATAATCAAGTGCTGTTAATTAATGCCTTCCCAGTGGAGTCTAGGAAATGTTACAATATGTTTGTTTAAAATTTAACTTTTTTAGATGTGGATCTCTCTGATGTAGATGAGAAAGAACCTTATGATTATAAATTTGTCAAATGGATGATAACATCTAAGGTAAGGTGTCTCAGTCACCATCTCATTTTCAGAAATGCTTTTCTCTTGAAAGCAAGGGCAATACAATTGTGCTTATTAGATAATGTAGTAGAGCTATTCCATTCAAAGTATTATTTGGTGTTTATAGTAACTGCTGAAAATGATGTGGCGAAAATATTGCTAAATGTACTGAAAATGGGCCCTGTAGATTTGTGTAACATCCCAGCACTTTTCTTTCAGCACATTTAAATGCTAGTTGTACAAAAGTACCTTTGAAATATTTTTGCCTATGAAAAGTAATTTGAATTTGATTAAGCCTAGCTAGTGCATACAAAGCCGAATTTTCTTTCTCTCATGTGTAGGGAGAGAGACATCTAGAAGTGTAATAGTAAAATCATCATGCTTAAAAGATTTTTTTAAAATACATATCTAAAATAAGCAAATAATATTTCTCTTTTATGTTTCAGAAGCTGTCAGCAATTCCTCTTTCAGCATTCTGTGGTCCTGAGACAAAAAGGCAGTTTGAAAAATATATACGTTTTTGCTTCATTAAGGTAAATTTGTGTCCTGGGAAGGCTTAATCCTCCTAAAAATCAATGCAGTACAGAAATCTGCAAGAGATTGATTGTTACATTTTGCCTAGGATCTCCTGAGTTGGATGGCTTTAGGAACAGGAAGTTAGCTTGGTGTAAAATTCAGCTCAAAGTAGCTTAAACTCTCTTTTTGCTGAGGGACTTTAAACCATAAATGTGGGTGGCATGGCTGAGAACAGCAACTGGCAGAAAACTACTGGGTGGGTAGGCCTTTTTTAGTTTATTACTTTTTCAGAAACATTCTTGACTACTGGTAACAGTGAAAATGATACAATATCATTTAAGGTGATAATATCAATATGTAAGGTGATACAATATCAATTAAAGTGAATTCTGTAATCCAGAGCAGAGAATAATTGTATAGCAAAGTGGCATATCCCGTGACCTTTTACTTTCCAATAACAAAAACTGTGAAGAGGTTACCTTCAACTTTATCTCACTTTCCTGAAAATACATAGGAATTCACACAAACTCCAAATTATAATGAAAACCAAGGATCAGTGCTGGGTCCAGTCCTGTTCAACATCTTCATCAACGGCCTCAATGAAGGGACAGAGTGTCTTCTCAGCAAGTTTGCTGATGATATGAAACTGGGAGGTTTGGCTGATACACCTGAAGGCTGTGCGGCCATTCAGCAGGACTTGGACTGACTGGAGAGCTGGGCAAAGAGGAACCTAATGAGGTTCAACAAGAATAAGTGCAGAGTCCTGCACCTGGGAAGGAGTAACAAAATGCACCAGTACAGATTGGGAGGCAATCTGCTAGAGAGCAGCTCTGTGGAGAAGGACCTTGGAGTCCTGGTGGACAAGTTATCCATGGGACAGCAATGTGCCCTTGTGGCCAAGAAAGCCAATGGTATCCTGGGGTGCATTAAGAAGAGTGTGTCTACCAGATTGAGGGAGGTCCTCCTCCCCCTCTACTCTGCCCTAGTGAGACCTCACCTGGAGTATTGCATTCAGTTCTGGGCTCCCCAGTTCAAGAGGGACAGAGATCTACTTGAGAGAGTCCAGCAGAGGGCTATGAGGATGATTAGGGGACTGGAACACCTGCCTTATGAGGAAAGGTTGAGAGACCTGGGCTTTTTAGTCTGGAGAAGAGAAGACTGAGAGGGGATCTAATTAATGTGTCTAAATAGATGAGGTCTGGGTGTCAAGAAGAAAGGGGCAACCTCTTTTCACTTGTGCCCTGCGATAGGACAAGGGGCAATGGATACAAGCTAGAGCACAGGAAGTTCCACCTCAACATGAGGAGGAACTTCTTTACTGTGAGGGTTACAGAGCACTGGAACAGGCTCCCCAGAGAGGTTGTAGAGTCTTCTTCTCTGGAGACTTTCAAGACCCATCTGGATGTGTTCCTGTGCAGCCTGCCCTAGATTCTATGGTCCTGCTCTGGCAGGGGTGTTGGACTTGATGATCTCCAGAGGTCCTTTCCAAGACCTAGGAAATTATCTCACGTGGGTTTTGTGAATTTTGCTGACTTTTGCCATTTTGTGAGCACCTCCTTCTCACATATTCTTCTTCCTGTTGAATCTGTTCCTGAAAAGACTGAAAGACTTTGAGGACAGGTACATAAGCTTTAATAAGCCAGCAGCCCTGAGATGTTTCCCGATTGTTCTGTAACAGAGTCAGCATAATGGAACATGTGCAGCTCCTTAGCTGTTGCAGTATGAAGATGGAAGCCTTAGCTTGAACCAGTAATAAAGGGGCGTTTCTGCTTGTGCTACTTAGTTCTTTTGATGAGGTGTAAAGACTATGATATAAACTGAGCCAGTAACAACTGGGATGAAACTAGCTGGTTGTAAATGGGGCTTGCCCAGGATGAACAGCACTAATCGTGTCAGGATAAAGACTACTTGTACGACTCACCGGGTTGTAGCCAAGCCACACAACTGGCCAGTGGATAGATTACCCATGCTTAGAGGGATTTGGTTTAAGTAGTTTACAGCATAACTTGATTGCATGGAGATTTAAAAATCCCAGTTGTACACACGAAGATTAGGACTCGATGCTAGCATGTTTCCAATAGAGAGCTGCCGAGTACGTCACTGCGTCAGTGCCAGGCATTTAGATTAGAAGTATTGCTTTCACTAAATTTGATGGTATGAATGCTGAGAAAATATGTTATCTTTTAAATATACCTAGTAAATATTTGCAAGGAATCAGCATCAAATTCTTTGTGTAGGCTAGATTTGTAGCTATAAGTGTTAATGAAACACTGACTGACAGATATTTACAGGATGCAAGTGAAACTGCCAAATATTGATTTGGGGTGACATAATAATGACTGTTACCCTATTTTCAAGAACTCCATACTTGCAGTAATAGTGATACTCTTTGTTTTGCAGAAAGACAGCACACTAGATGCAGCTGAAGTGATCCTGAAGAACTGGAATAAACAGACAGTCTGATTTTTTCTTATTAACTCTTCCATCTGGTATAATTATCTAATAGTAACGGGTTTTATTGCAAATTTAAGAACAAATTACTTGATACAATACAGAATTAATATGACATTGTAAGTAACTTTGTGCTGCCACCTGCTGAGGAATTAAGCCAATTATTTACTGAAATGTGTAATGCAAGTCAGGGGTTATTTTCAGTCTTCTCAAAATTACTTACTTTTTTTCATTAAAGTACTGAAAAATACTTTTCACTGAAAGACAAAAATTTTTAGGACCCTGTGTGGATGATGTAGGTATATTAAAACCTACAAGAACAAAGTGCAAGGTGTTTTTGGGGTGAGATAGTGTAGGAACTAGGGGTGAGACTTAAATGTCATCATTTATGAAACCCTGTAGCCTGCAGTGGAGAAAAATTAAGATATGCTTCACGTTGGATGATTGCAATGACTTTCTACATACCTACCTACTTACCTACCCTGTCCATGCAAAATTGCATCAGTTTAAATAAAGTGTTTTGGTTAAATCAATACAGTTTATACTATAGGCAAGATTGAAAAATGCTAAATGGCATAATACTATTTTATTTTCCCACAATAGTCATGTGTGATGTTCTGAAAATATTCAGTCCTCAATAAAATTATAAAAGTGGCATCTAGAATAGGAATTATATTGACTCGTGTTTACCTATTTATTTATTGCATGGATGAATCTACAAAGCAAAATAGAAGACTTTGCTTTAGAGTCTTCTTCACAATTGGATGTGCAGTGACATAATTAATCTTATCACCTTTTATCAATTAATCCTATTATCTTTTATCTTACCATGTACACAACACTGGTAGCTTCACACCAAACTCATTTCAAACTGTTTAGATCTAGGAGGACTATGGAAATGGGCCTAACAGTGTGCTATGGAGCTCAACTAGCTTTGTTTCAAGCTCAGTTGATAAAGGACTGTTTCAAAAGAGATCAACATGAAGAGTTCCTTTCTAGTTGTGTTCTATTTCAGTTCTCTCTGCAATCTTTTCATCTGTGGGTGGGTTTCCCACTAGCAGAAGCAATCCAGGTAGGTTAACTTTTAAGGCTGTGTGTTACGTTCTCCATGTTGTTTCTGAATCTTCCCACAAGCCTTATGGTGGAAAGCCTGAACAAATTCAATAACTTGTTTTACAAATATTTTACTAATCCTGTGATCACACAGCTAGAATCTTAACTGAATTCCATCAGACTGTGACTATGGCCGAGGTCTAAAAGGAAGTATAGAAACTGGAGTGTGAGAGCAGCTGCTAGGCTTTTTCTTTAGTACTTCTTGGTCTTGGGGTTTGGGGAGTCCACTAGCTGAGAATTCTGTAGTCTTTGTAGCTGTCTTGTACTGCCATTCCCCAGATCTCACCAGAAGATGGTTGGCTGGCATCTTTAAGGTGGTGTGTAGTTTTTGTGTAGAAAAATCAATTTAGTAATTAAAATGAGTTAACTGAAATTTCAGCATGAATTTTGTGTGGAAATTTCTACATTAAATTCCAGGGGGAGCTATTTTTTTAAGATACTAAATTTCTGTGAAATCTACACTCTAATTTACAAGGAGTTTAAAATCCATTTAAGTTGCACTAGGGAATTGTTGTGTTGCAGGATCTAAGAGGGCAGTGCAACAGTCTGAGCTGCATCATAATTTGGGAAATGAAAATGTAAAAGAATATGTTGCTTTAACTGAGAAGTAGTTTTGTATAAAATTAAGCAAATCTTTCTAGCATAAATACACTATAGAAACACAAGCTTCTATGAAATGTTTGTATGAATATGTGAATTAAAGTTTTCTGATTTCTTAAGCCTCTGAAATGATACAAAATAATAAAATACTTGAATTTTGGTTTCTTGTCCTTGAAACAGGTGCAATTGCAATGCAATTAAACCTTACACAGGTAAAATTATTTTCATCATTGTTATATATAAAAAGTTTAAAATATCACTGTATCATGCTTCTCTTGAAGATAACATCTACAGAGCATGATTCCCTAACTATTTTTTAAGCTCCTGTTTCTACAGTCTAAGATTTCCCTGAGACAGTTGCGTTGTTAGCATGTGAGCAAGCACATACATAAGTGGGTTTTGTGGCCTCATGGCAGTAGTAAGATATTAAGGGTTCTTTTATTTAGCTCTTTACAGTGTTTTCATGCTCTGTTAAAAAACAAAACACCACCCCAGCAGGGCTGAAGAGGAAATTAAGAACATGATAGCAAAATATTTTTTCCATTGTTATGTTTGGCTATTTCAAATATCTCATTTGTATGCTAATAACTCACTTGCTAAAGCACCAGATTTGAGTAGGGACCCACAGGTGGCCAGTGTTTAAAGATCGCTCTGAGTTGTGCAGAGCCTTACTCAAGCGTGCCGGTTTTGGCTGATAAAATTTTCTTCACAGTAGCTGGTGTGGGGCTGTGTTTTGGATTTGTGCTGACAAGGGTGTTGATAACACACATGGGAGTTACTGCTGAGCAGTGCTTACACAGCATTAAGGCCTTTTCTGCCCCTCAGACCACCCTGCCAGCGAGTCGGTTGAAGGTGCCCAAGAAGCTGGGAGGGGACACAGCTGGGACAGCTGACCCCAACTGACCACGGGGCTATTCCATACCATATGATGCCATGCTCAGCAATAAAACTGGGGAGGGGGAAGGTTGCTGAGGGGGCCGCTGCTTGGGGACTGGCTGGGCAGCAGTCGGTTGGTGGAGAGCTGAGTTTTCATTTGCATCACTTGTCTTTTATTTTCCTTTCTGGTATTTTTTCCCTTTTCCTTGCAATTTTCTTAATTATTATTTTTTAATTATTAAACTTTTAATCTCAACCCACGAGTTTCTTTCTCACTTTTACCCTTCCAGTTCTCTCCCCATCCCACTGGGGTTGGGGAGTGAGTGAGTGGCTGGGTGAGGCTTAGTTGGCAGCTGGGGTTAAACCGTGACCCTCATGTTATAGGACCCATTGTCTTTGACTTGAGTAGTTTATTTTTTCTATTTTGCCCAGGTGCTGTAATGTGGTAATCTTTTTGTTTCATCAAATGTCTGAACATGTAAGGTGCAGCACAGAAATGAATTAACATAATTCAGCTGCTCTGGCTATTTATTGTTTTCTTAATTTGCTCCTTTTGAGGCATTTGCCTGACATCTGCTATTTTAACAAAACAATGGTTGGCTAAACCAACAAACCATTACAAAGGACCTTTAGACATGCAAGTAAGAACCAGTGACTTGTTTTCATTAATGTACTGTTTGTTGTGTTCGCAAAGGCATCTGAATATCCCATTGCATTACTGTTGAAATGATGCTGGTAATATTAGCAATGTAATAATTGCAATTTAATTATAGATTTTTACTACAGCAATTTTAAGAAACCCCAGAATGACCAATTAAGTTTTCAAACAGGCTTCGTGTAGCTACAGTGATGGGAAAGAGATAGAGCTGGGGACAGCAAGGTGAACTTACCATAAGACAGAGGCTGCTAATAGTGGAATACTCATCTGCCACCTTAGTCACTTTTTTTCTGCTTCTTGTGGACAAACTGCTTGAAAAATTGCTGCAGACATAGAATAAAGAAATGCCGAGATATGATCTATCATTTTTTTGCAACACTTCTGAAAATGATTGTCTTTCTGTGGTGGAAATTAAATTCTTTCACTTCTAGTTAATGAGAATAGGGTCAAGAGGGACCTACTGTTGACAGTGATTGCCAGCAGAAGATCTTTTTCATAGACTGGATTATATCAGAAGCCAGGACAAACCTGGAAAGCTTAATGGGACTGACAGTGCTGATGGGGCACAGCTATTGCAGACACTGCTACATCCACATTTCAGAGGTTATGGGGAAACTTAATATCACATGCTGTATTCACATGGACAGTTACAGTGATTTTTTAAAATCATTATTATTGCTATTTAATCTTTTGCGTTTATTGAGCATTTGTGAAAAGGATCATCGCAAATGGAAAAAGAGAAGCTTTCAATTTGTATCTTAGCATCTGTATCTTCTAAAAGTTCAGCTTTTTTTTATTCCAAAAGGTGTATATATATTTTTTTTTAATCTAAGGAATGCACTGGCAAGTTCAAGCTAGCTGATTTTCAACCAGGACACAGCAGTTCAGTCAGCACAAAAGTGTGTAGAAGTTGTGTGATAATGAGCTTGACTCAGTAAGTATTAAGAGAGCTTTTAAATGCTGCTGAATTTCCTTTTTCGAGCTAACAAATTGAAAAATATTCTTGTTATATAGTGGAGACATGGTTTTGAGTAGTGTGAACAGTCCTTTGTATCTGATTAATAGCAAATGTACAACTGTTTGGAGACTTCAATACTGATCACTTTGAGGCACTGAATGGCACTTTACAAAATCTGTAGACCCTCCTGTCCTATTCATCCCACTGAGAGGCTCATAACAAAGGAATAGATTTTTTTTTTCCCCCACTGTTTTACAGCTTGGTCTTGAAAGCCTGTTGCTGCTGCTCAATATAGAGACCAACTTTGTGTACGGAATCTCTTGGGGAATTAGTTTGGACTGGAGTCCGGTGCTGGAGGGCTTTGGTTTACCAACTGCTTTGTGGGATTCGCCTTGGCTTGACGTTTGCTGCCAAGGTGGGTGGAAGGAGGAGAGACAGAAGGGGACCTGATCACATCATGCAGGAGTGTGTAGGATAACATGGTGTCTGCTTGAGTCAGACTGAGGGTCTGTGCATGGCCCATTTGCCAAGAACTTCCACAAGTGAGAGCGGGGCTGCCCGAGCCCTGTGGGCCCTGCAGCAGGGCCAGGCTTTTCTCCTGGTCCAGTCAGCTGAGTGGCAAACCACAGCAGCTGTAACAGATGATGCCAGTAAGGAGGAACTGAACTTGTCTTTTCTTCCCCTTTCTGGGAATTGGTCTCTGCTCGGTCTCTGTTCCAGAGCCAAGAGCACGTGCCCCAGACGCTTCTACGCAAACTCCGGCTGTTTTGCTTAAACTCATTTTCTGCAGTATTTCATGGAACTGCTGGGGTTTGCCCAGAACAGCTGGGCCGGAGGCACGTCCCGGGTGCAGCTCTGCCTTGGCGCAGCAGCATCATGGCGACAGGAAGGTCTGTTCGTAGCACCCGGCCCTGCTTCCCGGGCTCCTGCTCCCCAGGCCTGGGCCGCGGCTTGCTGAGGGGGGACGGTTCCAGCTCAGCCCCCGGCAGCATCGCCGTTTTTAAGTGTCGGGGGCTCTCCGAGCCCAGTCCCCACGTACCGGGTATCGTCTGATTCATCAGAACAAGGTCTTGCTCGCGGGCTGGCTCCCTGCTCGCACTGCCTCGCTAGGCCCTTGAGTGGCCGCGCCCTGCCGGCCGGCAGCGGGGCCTGGCCTCCTCGGTTGCAGCCGAGGCTCCGCCGGGACGCGGTGAACACGCAG
>VZZY01020898.1:122799-202451 GCA_013400335.1 Eurystomus gularis
CTGCACCGCCTCCCGGCCGGGGTGCCTGGGCCCTGGCTTGGCTCCAGGTTATCGGGTCCTGAAAACAGCTTTTAGGCTCCCACCCTAAATCCGTACCGGCATTAGTCTGTGGCCAGACAGGTCTCGGGCTCTGAATTAAGTGTTTTTCCCTGCAGATGTATCGAGGTTTTCTTTCAAGTCAGGAATGAAGGAAGGCCCGCGGAGCGGACTGTGGAGTGACTCTGTTAGTCCTGCCAAACCAGTCCTAGGATGCAGGGAGTGCTTCCTAGTAGTCTTACTGCAACTCAGGAGCTATTTGCTGAGATGGACCTTTACACACGTGCCATGCGTTTTCCTTCACTATAGTTGTCTTAGTACGTTGAAGTTGCCTGTTACAAGGAGTAGAGTATCTATGTCTAGATAAATGAGTTAAAAATGGGATAGGAAGACTAATTTTTACAATGATTTGTGAAGGTAAAATCTGAAGCAAAACATTTTTAGTATTCTTTTAGGCTTCTAGATTTTTTCCTTTGCATAGTGTGTCACTGGCCTTTTGCGTAATGCCAAATGTCAGATGATTGCACGTGCTTTGTCAACAGTTTTATCTTGTCATATGAAACTACCGGCTGTGAATAGTGAGAAGGAAAGTAGTTTAAAGAGCTTTTATGTATTATTTGGAGCGTAATTTACATCTGAAGATCTTGTGTGTACATGTTTCTTCTGGCGGCTTTAATATTAATAGTGATGTTGATGTTCAATTTTGGCTTCAAGTCACTAAACTGGGGTTTTTTTTACTTTTGACTCTTAAGAAATATTTTAAAAGTAAAAAAAGTAAGATGGAATGTGTAGGTTTGGCTGAAATAGTGAACTAGTAGAAAAGGGGGGAATTCGGATTTATTAAGTTTTTAATAGGATATTTTCCACAATTGGAAGGTTAGAAGTTATTTTTTGCCATGACCAGGTTGAGGTTGTTAAGTACTCATGGTAAATTTTTGTTGTTGTTGTTACTAACTTCTTTACCTTCTGCTTTTTAGCTTGAGCAAAATGGCTTTGTTGAATAAATGGACCCCAATTGTAAATATTTATTATCCTACTTTTGAAATGATTGGTTTTAACAGAATTACTGAACAGTAGCTAGTAGCTTGAATGAGATACTTTTAAAACATTTGGTTAGTAGCAATTAGTTACTCATGTTAGTAACTGAAAGATCTTGTGTTAAATAGTGCTAATATTTTATAGAAAGTATTTTATGCCTGCTGGAACAGTTGAACATGAAAGAGACAGATCTCTGTTATGAGAAGAGGTTGTCACATAAACCCCTGCATGAGCTGATTACTTTTTGATAAGATCTTACAATTAATGACTTAGTTAATTTAATGGGACTTTTTTGTTCAAGTACTTGAAAATAATAAAACAGTAATAAAAATAAATTAGCTATTTCCTAAAAATATATATGCTGTGTGCATTAGTTCTTGAATTAAGGATCTGGTAAGTAATACTGATTTGACTGGAGTGAGTGAGAGCTATCATTTGGAATGAAGCAATCACCACTAACTTCTTGGGGAGCTTGAGTTAGAGTACACTTCATCAAGTCTGTTAGTTTTTTTGATGTTTTAATTTCAAGTGGTTCTGGCACAAGATACATCACAAAAATTTGAAATTTAATATGACTTGAAGTCTTGATAGTCAAATGTGGTGGTAAAGCATTTAAATAAAAGGTGAAGTTCAGGTGTTTAAGTTAATATTTTATGATTCAAATAACTGTAAATTCTGTATTATTAAAGTGTTCTTTTCAGCAAGGAACTAATACTTTTGGATATGAAACCTGCTTGAGTAAAAGTAATTAATACTTCTAATTTTTTTTTTCTTAGTTTGGATGTACTTCCAAGAGTTACTTGCCCAAATCATCCAGATTCCATTTTGGTAGAGGATTACAGAGCTGGTGATATGATTTGTTCTGAGTGTGGGCTAGTAGTGGGTAAGTAGCTATTTGGATTTTTTTATGAATTGCCATATAACTTAAGTTGTGCATGTTGATTTGTTTTCCTGCAAAACTGATATATGATAACTTGAGTATTAAAAGACTTTCTTTATGCCTGTATGTTTTCTTTTATGATATTCTGTTGGCTAAAACCTTACTGTTTTGAATAGTCTGTCTTGTAACTTTTTGAAAAGAATCAAACTCTTTGAAGATTTACAGTTAAAAGATTTTGTAATATTGAATTTCAATACTATGCTGTCCAGTATTCTGTCTTTAATTGTGACTTTTGTTTCAGTGAGGAAAGTATAAGAAAAACAATAAAAGCTCTTTGGCAAATAACTTGCTGACAAAAAAATGTCTCCGTTTCCCATTAGTTGTAGGCTATCTTCTGCCCTGGAAGATTTCCCTTTATATCCTTGCCAGCACCTGTTTTGGTTAATTGCTTCTCCTAGGGCTTTTAGTACTACCTGAAGTAAATATTTCTTCTGGAATTTTGCTGAGGCTCATTACTTGGTTCATGTGCAGCAACATTCACAGGCTGTATTTCTAATTTTAAAGGCATATTTTAAAATAAAGGCTTTTTAGGCATTGTCTTTGTTTGAATCAGCAAGAGAATCATATTTTCATAGAACATGCTTCATTTTTTTAATGTACCTTTTCTAGGATGAGCATCTTAACATGCATAATTTTTTTGATGTGCCATGACCAAAAGGAAATCCTTTATTTTGAAGGGTACATGTTCAGGTGATTCATTCAGTGTTGCAAAATTTTTCAGATGGTTTTATATCCTACTCTCCTAGACTCTGGTGATTTTGTTTTGGCTTTTGTCTTGCATGGAATTGTATTTTCATGCAGCTGTTAGCATAAGGATAAAAGTTCAATGAATTGCAGCAAAAGTAGTTCTAATTTAGCCAGGTGACTAAAATGTCTTTTGTTTATGCAAAAAAAGCAAACTTCCACATAGCTTATTAAAGTAAATGTTAAAATATGTAAATTTGAGCACTGATTTCCTTGAAAATTATGAAACCATTTAAAAGGCTAGGGGGAGGATTGTTATTGCTTTGTTAAAAAAGGGCTGAATTAAATTGCATAAGTTCTGATAAAGCAAAATGAATAATAATAAATTTGCTGGTTAAAAATTCAAATGTCCAGAGCAATAGTTGAAATATGGTAACAGGCTTCTAAGTTACTGCTTAAAACTAGTTTGGTCCATATTCAGCTCTTTGTGGGACTGCCATAGAAGTCAAACCAAAGTTTAGAGACTTTCTTGAACTGCAGTTCATAAGTTTTAAGATAATTCTGGCTTTAGAAGAAGAGTGAAAGGTTTTGCTTGAAGCATTTCATTAGGAACTTGAGAGTTTATCAGAATCCTCACTTTGTGTACGTTCTCCTTGCTTTAGAGATTTACTGTCTGGTCTCTTCGGAATCAGTGGCATCGGAGATTTCTTTATTTCAAGTTGTCGGCTTTTTTGATAAGCAGAATCATGAAAATATCAATACAGACTTTTGCTGACTTGAATTTTTAAGTTATGTTGATAATGGTCTTAGTCCTCTTTAAAATCAACATTACTAGTAGGGTGAAAAGTGTTGTGTTTTGTTTTTTTCTTTAAGCACTCAGTGTTTTTAAGTAGGCCTTTCTATGGATTTGTCACTAAAAGGCTTTAGCATTTACTTTCATTGTGCTGATTGTTCTCATATTGTCTTGCCTTCAGCAATGTAGCTTACCTGCATATATCCAATTCCTTAGCTAAGGTATCCAGCAGCTAGTTTGGAAAAGCAATTAAAGCAGATGAAGATAAATAGTTGGAGAGTGCATGACCAAACAGAAGTGTGAACATTCAACATTTTCTTTTCGGGCCTGTTAAGAAATTCTGAGGAGAAAAACAGATCCAATTCTTGATACATGTTTTCTGGAAATGCGTGTGAAGTAGGGATGTTTTAAAGGAGTGAAGACAAAATTTTGTTTCCAGATGAGAAGACTTTTATGTATTTGTTGCACATTCCATGACATGTGTTCCCCTTCAGAGGGCAGTGATTTCATTTCCTGTTCTTACATAGAAATGTGGTAGATCTGTGTTTCAAGGCTTACATAGGTCATGTGTAGCTGATGTGAACAGGGCCAACTGAGAAAACGTTTTGGAAGTTCATGAGATCTTTGTCACTAAAGGGGATCAATTAGAACAGTTAAAAAAACTCCAAAGACTCGACATACCTGGTAGCCAAAGAAGTGTTACAGGTTTAGTTAAAAATATTGTGATTTTGGTGTCTGCAGAGCACTGCTGGTGTATGTGGGACAGAATGGTAAATGTTCAATTTGTGCATTTATTTTACTGTGGTAAAGCACATAGTGATGTGACTTCACTGGTTTTTTTCCTTAATTTTTTTTTTTTAGTACAAATTAGCTGAAATCAGAGCGGGATCTTTGACTAAACTAAGTGTATTTCCACTTGATATTTTTCTTGCTTGCTATGGCAAAGTACTGAAGTTTCGCATTTGTGGATAAAGTGTGAGTTTATTAAATATAAAACTGTGCCATAGGATAAAATAGTGGTGCATATATAACTTTCAGGTTTAGTAATCAATCTTCTGGGAATATGAGATGAAGTTAGTATTATGACTGAGGTTACATTTATCACATCTGTAGCTGAGAGGGTGAAGCAATGGAAAAGTTTGGGGCAGCAGGAGGCTAGGAAAGAAGGAGCCAGTCTCTTTAACGGTTGAATTCCAGGTCCTAGGCAGAGCTGTATATTGGAAGTACGGCCTGTTAAAGGGATTTTTGAGAAATACTTTTCATCAAAGTTGTTTTGTACTCAAAGGTGGTGTTCTTGGTGTTTCAACAAGATTGAAATTTTAAGTTAAATGCGGTATGCTGCTTTTTCTTTGCACAGCATTTTTCACTTGCTCTCTGTGAACTGTGCTGTTTTGCTGTGCAGTATTAAAACAATTATATCTTGTGACGTCAGCATAACTGAAGCTGGTGGCTGTTTTGTAACTGGTACAAAATGCAGCTTCAGTCTACTAAAAACTCTCATCTGCCTTTTCACTGTTACCTTTCCTGGGTTGGCTTGTGTTCCATCTTTTCGTTGTAACTGTTACAACTTGTTAACCTCTTCTCCTGCAAATTGTCTTTTACATGAAAGCTGGTTGGAGATGTAACTAGCAAGTATCCATGGAATTTTGATATTAATCTGGATTGACAGGCATCTGAAACTTTACAAGTCTCTGTCCAGGGTTATGTGCTATCATCAGTCTTGTGTTTTATTATACATTTCTCGAATCATTCTAGGATACATGGTGTGGTAAGTGTTCACGTGCTGGCTTGAGAATTCACGAACAGAATTTTTAGGGTTTGGAGAAGTGGTTAGTTCTGTCTTCATTTAAAATGTTGACCGTATCTAATTCTTCACACGTGGTGGGGGTAGAAGCATTTTGTTCTTTAACACAAGGCTAGTGAATAGTCTTTCTTGACAGGTAAATATTTTGCTTACTACCTTTTAGGCAGTAAAAAAGGCTGGAAGTCAGCTGGTATCCCAGGAGGGACTGAAGAAAGCAGAATCAAAGTGGAATACAAAGCACTGAATTTTCTTGATGTGGTGAGGTGGTGAGCTGAATTTCTGGGGGGGGTGGGGTGGGGTGAGAATGAGTCTAGTGGTATGTACAGCTATGTAGCATCTCAGCTAGGTAGGAATATCTTTCTGATCTAAGACTTTCCTTAAACTTCTGTATAGTTTCATTAAATGTTGTCTTAGTGTGCAGGAGTTGGAGCACTAAGGAGTTTGTTTTCAGCATTTAGCAAGTGATTTTTCTCTTAACTTGTTAGTTCTGTTTCAGTAGGCAGGTATGGCTTAGAGAAGAGAAGTGCTCTTGTGTAGAGTCTTTTTGAACAGCCTTCTTAAAAAAGCAAAAGTCTGTCTTCAGCTGAGGAGAATCCTTGGATGTGTATCAACTTGTTAAAACTTTGAATCAGATTATGACCTATATTCAGATGTTTCTTCCATGTTCTGTGTATACCTCAGTATTCAGTTAAAGAATTTTTGGGAAAAAAGTGTTCAATAGCTTGTGGTCAGCAGTAAGGCTGCTGTAATTATAACTCTGTCAGAATATTTGGTTGGCTTATGATTCAGAAAAGTTGAAATTCAGGTGTAGTCTATGAGGAATAGGTAAGACTTAACTATGCTGCAGGTATTGTTTTCTTTACAATGTAACAAGTAAGTAGGAAGGGCTTTCACAATTGCCTCTCTGCTGGCCACTCTGTTACTCAGGATGTCTGTCCTTAAGGATAAGAGTGATTGTGTCTATACATAGATGCTTGTTTTCTGAAAACCAAAGAAACCTCTTTTTATCAGCTCTTGGTAGTATCCTGTAAGTGGAGAAGGTGAAAAATCTTCACGTATTTGAGTATATGTTCATGGTTACTTCTTTCTGTGAGTAGTATCAACATGTATAACTAAAATGTGAAATCTCTATTTAAAGTATTATTTAAATAGGCAGAAATCTTTAGATATGGATGTATATTAGATCCTTTTATCTGGTTACTGCTTGTGCACTTGATATCCAGAGCACTAAAAAGTGTCTGACAAAAGTTAGTCCTTGCAATTAAAACTCTTTGCATCCATAGGAAAGCTAATTATAAAGGATGTGGATACCTAAAGAAATTCTGAATAGTTGACTGTTGCAGGAGCATTTGTGGGTGCTTGATTTACACAGGGAATTTGTAATATGAAGGATATGCTAGCCTTTTTCAGTCAGCATTTCAAATAGTCTGTGTTTTAAGTCTAACTCATTTTGGCTTTAAAGACAAGAGTGATGGTTCTAGCTGTTTCAGCAATAACACTTGTAACAGTGGTATCTAGACTTTAGGTGTGAAAAGGTGGCGTCTCTTGTCAGACTTTGTAATAAGACCTGCTCTTAGCATGAAATTTCCTGGAGGGTGGAGGAGATTTTCTAGTTAGTGCATTCTAGGCTGAGAACCAAATATGTTTGAGAGCCACTATGAAGAATGCTCCCATTAGCTGAAGTACTAGATGTATCTAGTGAAATACCTGTAACACTCTGAATCATCCTATTTAGGAAATTTTTATTTTTAACTTGTTTCCTTATCAGAGTGGCAAAGCTATTTAGGGCAAATAAGAGCTGGAAATTATCTGAACCCCTCTGTTGGAAAAAGAGTAGTGTTGATCAGGCACAACACTTTTCATTGAGATTCTGTAGTTTGGAGCATCTTTCACAAGTACTTGAGCTGTTTGTCTTTTACAGGCTGCAAGTCTTGGAGATGTGTAACTTCAACTGACTGAACTTGTCTACCAGATTGTATAACATTTCTGCACTCATTTGCTTCCTCCGAAATTATTACAAGTTGATGGCTTGGGAAGCCTGGAAGTCCTTTTAAATTTGTCATTGTTTTGATATGCAGGAGCTGCTAAGCTTTTGTTGTTCTAGCAGTCATTGCCTGCAGTGCTGTGCTGTCTGTTTCATTCCCTAGTTGCTTATGGGTACTGGTATGATGCTGTTGGTGTCTGGAAACTAGTGGAAGTCTTCTGTAGATTTTGTTGTTGTTTTTGGTTTTTGTTGTTGTTGCTTAGCATTTCAAAGGCTGCTCTGGTTCTTTTTGTTTCAGCTGAGCCTTGTGAATAGGTTGGTGATTATGCATTTGTAGTGTTGACAATTTATTGAAAACGAGATAGTAACTTTGCAAAGAATGTTACTATCTTACAAAAGGCTGGAAATTTTGTAGGAAAAGCTGTGACTGTAAAATTGTGGGTGGTTTATTGTTTGTTTTTCAAGAGTTTATTCATTGGTAACATCTGATCTTCCATTTAATCCATCTGGTTTTAAATAGAAGTTCTAAAGCTAAAAGCTGAAAAAGTAGTTTATATTTTTGAGAGTTGTAAAGTTGAGTACTACTGTATGGGGCAGTGTGTAATCTCATAAATAGGATGTGAAGGAGTAGATATCTGGAGTGTGGTGTCTAACTCTGGGCTCCTTAGTACCAGAAAGGTAGAGACTTGCTGGAGCAAGTCCAGCAGAAGGTTGCAGAAGTGTTTCAGGGACTGTAGCACCTTCTGTACCAGGAGAGGCTGAGGGCTGAGGCTGTTAGCCTGGAAAGAGAAGGCTCAGTTCAGCCTGTCTCTGTGCAGTCACGCCTTCGTGATTCTCCTCAGCTTGCAGTCGGTTACCTAGGTTGTAGTTTGTCTCAGCACCTCATTAGACTGGATAATAAGGAGTTGACTAAAATTAACTGTTATTCTATATATTTAAATAAAAATCGGCATTGTAAAATGCTTTTAATTAAAAGCATAATATATGTGCTCACTAGATGGCAGCAGATTCCTTAGCTAACTGTAAGGATGCACCATTCTGTAGAAACAATAGGTATTTTGGTACTTTAAAATGCAAAAAACCTTAATACCTTATTTATATTTATATTAAAATTATAATATTAGTTAATATGTTGAACTTGATGCAATGTACAGCTAACATTAGAGCTCCTTTGAAAAAGACTTAAGAACATACCTTCTCAGAACTTTCAGGACTGGATAGGGAAGGTAACACTACTTGAGGCTTGAATTTATTTCTATTTCTTGCATCTTCAGTTTGCAGCTATATTTTCATATAACAGATAACACAAAGTGGAAAGAGAATAAAATACCTGTGCATTATGACTTCTTGTAAGTGGAGTGCAACATTAAAATAGCTGGTATTATTTCCCTGTGAGTATGTAATTGAAAATTCCGGTCTTATTGAAGGAAAATATTTTTCTTTGAGAAATCACTTTCTATTTTTAGGAGGGGAGTAAACATACAGAATTTCTGATGTGTACATGTTTTAAGCTAATTTTTTAAAAAAATTATTTTTTGACACTGACCTGAGTTTACTCTTGCTTTTCTGTAGTGCATGCTCTTTGCATTTGGCAGTTGTGGAGAGAAGTAACCTTGGTCTGAGGTTTTCCGTTCCAAATAGCAGTTCTGCATTTTACTAAATGAGCTTTTCAGATGGTGGGTAACCTGAGTCAGTGAAGTTTGCAGTGTGTATTTCCACTAGAGCCACTAGAGTGTTAGTCTGACTGTATTTTAAAGAGTAACTGAATACTGGAAGAGGGGTATACAAAATTCAATGGAGCAATGGAGGAAAACTGTGTTCAGAAAGATGCTTCAGGATATCAGCGTGGAGATGGGTTCCATGGGTCCTGTAAACTGTGTCTTTTGTACATATTTCAGAGGAGGAAGCTGAGGAGAGGAACTCATCTGTTTGATAAAAATTAAATAAAGGAGTGTCTAATCTAACCATACCTAGTGAAACTTATTTTTGTTCAAAAGGACTGCATCAAAAGGAAGTAGTGAGGGAATATGCAACCACTCCCATACTTAACATAGCTTGGTACTGTTGCCAAAACCAATATAAAAATGATATGAGAAAGCAGAGACTTTTTATAAGGTACTTACTGGGAGCTTTTTTACTCTGTTGTTTGACTGTTAGATCCATTTTCCAGGTACTTCAGGAAAGCCTATCAGTAGTGTATGACCCAGCAAATTCAGTTTAGGACTTGAAATGTTAACTCAAGACCAGTGTTGAAGGCTGATTCCTTACACTGCTTTTTGTAAGACTGACTTCAGTATTTTGAGGTTTTGTTTCGATCAGTTAGGGTGAGGCTTAATTGCATCTGTACTAAAATCACAGTTCCAAAGTTTTCTTTAGGTTTTGGAGAGTTAATAACTGCCACACTTTTTGTGTCGAATGGGATAGTTAGCTGCTTGTAGCTAAGTGTATTTTCCATCTATGGAAACCTTTTGGCCTATTTGTCCTGTGTTTGTTAATATTTCTACCTTGCATCATACTTTTATAGAAGCCTTTTGAAGGGCGGAACATGCTTTCTAGGACTTCTGTGTATTTTAAATAAGACACTGAGAGCAGACAGAAAAACTTACTTTCTGCAGTAGCAGATTTCTTGGCAAAGTAAATATATTTGCATCCTGCATCTTAATTACAAAAATGCTTTATATTCACTGATTTGTTCTACTTACCTTTTCTCACTCTGAAATAGTAGTCTCAATCCTCTGTCTGTAATGTGTTTGCCAAAGCAGGCAGTGATATAACACTTTTTTGTTAGAGCAGGAATGGTTCATAACTCACTAGAGGCAGATCCCTGAGTGAGTCATTTAGGTCATTCCCACTTGTGTGGAAAAAATATTACATCATTGCCCTGTACTCAGTGTTCTATTTATACCATGCCAGAATTTTAGTACATTTTGCTTTTTTTAGATGCTGTAAACAGTATTGGGGGGTTGTCTTAAAGTAAAGTTACTGCTAGGCCATAGAAGGAGCATTACTGAGTCAAATATTTACAGAGAGTCCACGAGCTGGAGGAGCATGCTGTCTGCTAATTTAAGCTTGCAAGGAGGGGGAGATGTTTGTAGCAGAAAGAATGGGTCTGTGCCTTCTTTTACTCTGCTATATTCTTAACCTTCTGTGGTTGGTTGGTTTGTTTTCTCCTCACCCTCTTGGTTTTCATTAAAGCAGTAGATAAAGTAGCTGTGAGCATGTCTGGCAAATATTCCTGAGAACACCTCTAACCTAAATTAATTCTTTTTAGTTGTGGTGATTTCTTATGCTTCATTCACAGCTTTAAATTTCAAGTATATTCTTGGCATGATTTTGTTAAGAATCAAGTTCCTCATTCAGAATAGATTCCGATGTGACACCATGCCCCCCCAGCTCCAAAGCCCAAAGTAAATTGTGCTGTTGTGCCCCTCTGCTCACTGCTCCTGTATGTATGCCGGCTTCATGTCTGGTACTGGCGTTGTTTGCAGAGTGCTCTTGTCTGTCTGCTTATATTTTCACCGGGTTAAATGAGCCTCTGCGGTTTTATACTGAGACTTCCATACCGGAAATCTTTCTTGCAGTCAACGCTACTTATTTTTGGCAGACATTTGTTTCACGACACATTTGAACACCAATTAACGTTAGTAAATTTTCTCTCAGTTTTAGCAAAGCAGGGTGACAGTTATATTGAATTTCCTTCAGATATCCTACTCTGCTGTAATCTGCTTTACTGCAACACACTAAGAAAAACATTCTTCTTGCGCTTTTCTGTACATGTATTCTTAAATTCTGTATTATTGCTCTGGAGACAACACCTTTGAGGTGCAGCTTTTAGCAGACCTGTGAATAAATTGCACTGCCAACAGCGGTGGGTGTGGTGGTTTTGGTTTTGTTTTTGAGTTGTTGTTTTTGTGTTCTGGGTTTTTTTTTTAAGATTGCATCATTGTGATTACTGTAGAACTTTTGCCTGCATCAGAATGTTGGCTGGAGTTATTTCTCAGTTTGAGAAGTTGCTGTAGGGAAGATTTAGATGAATGTGAGATTTAGAGGACTGCAAGGAAAATTATTTCATTCAAAGAATGTGCGTTTAGTGCTTTTTCTGCTTACTCTGAGTCTGTAATTAAGCTCTTCCAGGTATAACAGGGTAGACTGAGTTTAAGAAAAAATAGTTGTGTATATATATATTGTGTGTTGATACCGTGATAAATGGAGTTGGGCAGGGTCAGACCTCTGTTTGAGAACTGAGCTGCAGAATGTTGTTATGGTGGGTTAGAAGATGGCGCATTTCAGAGTACCAAGGACCTGGAGCTCATGCACTGAAGTGATTTTTCTACAGCTTAATGATAGATGTGTGTGCTCATGATAGATAATTCACGTGGGCACTTTAAACACATGGCAAATGTGAGAGAATGTAAGTTACAACAACTTGTTCATTTGCCTAAGAGCTGAGACTGTCAATGGGTAACCATGACCTCCAGCTTGAAATCAAGGTCTTGATTCCTTTTGGGCATTGAAGATCCTGTAGTACTCTATAAGAATAACTGTAACTATTTGTTGGATATACTTCTCCACTTATTTATGTTTTCTGTGCAGTTGTATTTCTGTCTGGTTGCATTTTTAATTTTCTTTCTTTTTTTCCATTTGCCTTCAACTTGTAAATCCTGAACATTTTGGTACATTGTCCTGCAAGTTACTGTTCTTTTTGGGAATGCCAACAGACTGCCTTCTTATAATGAGAGTTCAGATGTGTAACTTTGTTTCATGAAATATTTCAAAATGTTATATTAATGCAGACTGTTACTTTCTGTGAACTCAGGTGACCGGGTCATAGATGTGGGGTCAGAGTGGAGAACTTTCAGCAATGACAAAGCAACAAAAGATCCATCTCGAGTTGGGGATACTCAGAATCCTTTGTTGAGTGATGGAGACTTGAGTACAATGATTGGCAAGGTAAGACTTAAAATACTAAATTTCATTGAGTGTTTTCCTGTCAAGTACATGTTTGTATGTCTGTAGGGAAACTATTCAGAGGATTTATTTATAAAGACACTTTGTCTAAACTGAACTCTTACATTTTGGTGGTGTGTAAAATGTGGCTCTTTCCTGGGGGTGTCAGGAAAGGGCTGACGTCTTCCAGAAAAGAAGGATTTGCAGTGCTGTGGGGTCGCTTGCCACTCTTTGGTATGCTGCTATCGACAGAAAAGCTGATGCTGCAGTCTGTAAAGAAACATTTTGACTTAGCATGTGTATTTGAGATGATTCTGAAATAACATACTTAGTTTTGAGGTCTCAATAGCTAGTACTGCCAAACTTGAACGATCATTTTGTGTAATAAAATCTGTATCGGATTCATATTGGAGACCCGGAGATCTACGTGCATATTGTACATGTTCTTCCGGTTGATGTTAAAGTGCTAGATGTAGAATTCTTTCGTGGTGTGAGTGCTCCAGAAGAAAGTATTCAATGTATATTTGAGATGAAATTTAGTGGTATAGCCATATCCTCCTACTGTTTCACATCAGAGAGCGAGCAAGATTAATCATGTTAACACACTCCCTTTAATGAAGTAGTGACCCAGGTAAGTTTTCATTGTTGTACTTCCTTACTTTTTTACTGCAAGATCCAGATTGATTTTTGTGAATTTCCTGAATGTTTCATGAAAGGTGATCCATGATGGTCACTGATGGTAAAGATCAGCAAGAGTGTAAGTTTGTGTGTTGTGGTACATGTACCACAAATCCAGCATGTGGTACTGCTGATTTCTCAGAAGCTTTTGTTCAGTGGTGTTACTAGGATGCAGAAGTAGACATACCTAAGCATATATGGATATGCATAGAAGAGTGTGCACCATACTTCTCAAGCAGAAATTCTTCAAATAAATGAAGTTGGCTAATGAATACTGATACGGACAGCAAATCTTCCACCAGTGGTGAAAAAGAAACCTTCTATTCAAAGGATTGTCCAAGTAGATGTATGTGTTTTGGACAACTCCAAGGATTATCGCCCACCAGATTTTAGGATGCTTCTTGGTGGCTTTTGGAATCCATTCAGGAAAAAATAAATCCACACTACTCCATTAAAAGAAAAATTGGCATTGCTGAGTAGCGCTGTGAAACAGTGCTGTAGAAGTGACTGGAGTTGCAACGGCACCTGTATAGGTCCAGAAACGTAGTAGTTCTCAAGGGTTGGATTTCTGTCACTGATTTGGTCTGATGGTCACTGATGGTAAAGATCAGCAAGAGTGTTTTATAGACAGGTGGAGAAATGGACTGTTTGCTCCAGGTTCACGCTGTTGTATTGTTTTGGGACTGTGTAAATACAGGATTTGTTTCTGGGAGCTTAGTTTGATTCAGTAGGTAGGATAACCTTCTGAGCTGTTCTCGAACCTGCATGTTGGAAAAGACAGAAGAACAGTGACTTGTGCTGCTGTCTTCTCTCTGGAGGTTTAGATCCTCATCTAGAATAAGAGGGATAACAGCCTTGGTGAGAGAATGAAAGACATTAAACGTCTGTGAAAAGATTGTTTTTCAATGAAAGCTAAAAATTTTCAGAGATGGACGTTCACCTAATGAAACAGGTTTACTGTTAACCGGAACATCCCAGAATAGACATGTCAAACTTGTTGCAGCAAAGAGTGCCATTCAGTGAAGACAAGACATGGGAATGTCAGTATGGCGTGATTTAACTGATGAGAAATGTGAGTGAAAATGTCCAAGTACCGGAACTGCCAGGATCATGTTGGAGAATGTAGAGGAGGCAGTCTGTCCTACTATGGATATTTTATTTTGCATGAGAAGAAATTGCAGAAGAGACGCTTTATTTTAATCAGGAAATGAGTGTCTCTCACCAACCAGGATGTGTTTTGGACAAGAGTTTCTGTGTTTGTCTTGCCAGTGAAGCAGGGGCTCTGGGTTGTCAGCTCATCGATGTGAACTCTGTATTAGGAGCTGTGTTTTTCCTCAGTCATTTGTAAAGAAGAGAATGGCATATATCAGACGATGCTGAAGAAATTTCCTATCAGTGCAGACAGGACATGAATTTTGCAGCAAAAATAAACCAAGGAATTATTACATTTCTCCAGCAGTCTTCTGAAGTTCCTGCTAGCAGTAGGCTGGGGTGAGGGTTGACCTAGATACACACAGTGGTTGAACAAGGGTGAAATTGGTGTGGTCATGAGGAAGATGTAAGTAGTATCTGACAGAGTACAGAACAGCCTTCATGAATTCCAGAGAATGAAGCAGGGTAAGATTGTACTTTCTCAGTTAACAACAATGCTTAGAATGGCCTGGAGTGGACCCCAGATCTGTGTGCCAGAGACAGCCTTAGCCTTTCCCCTGGAACAGGGAACAGAGGTATTCCTTTCTGCTTGAGGTAGAACTGCAGATAGTAGAATCTTTAAAACAAAAACCACGCCCTGCCCACCCCACCCTCTCCTGCCTGTGTTGTGGAAAATCCAAAATTATCCATCGATAATTCTCATGGCACATCACATTAGAGATCTGTTGTGAACTCCTGGGAAGTGGAGTCTGAACTACTTGCCGATTACAACAGTAAAGTTCTGATGACCGGCTGTTGCCTTGAAATAATAAAGGGGGCCAGCTCTGCTTCATGGGATGGTTTGTCCCTCTTTCCTCTTTGAAACCAGGAGACGCTGCTTCGGGACTCTTTTCTGCTGGGGAAGTGTGGTCTGTATCTGCTAGCAGCAAAAGGGAGGCTGCTTTGCCCCATGCAAAGGGATTAGTTCCTAATTGGTTTTAGTACTTAAGGGACCCATCTGTCCGAGGCAGAAGCAGCCTGCGTTGGAGGAAAGATTAATTTGTCTGTGAAGAGGAGGATGAATAGCACAGTTGGCGGTGGTGGAAGTGGTTTGTATTCTTCAGGCAGATCTTTAGGATATTGGCACAGAAGTGTTTCTCTCTGAAAAATAGATACTGTGTGCTGCAGTTGATCTGATAACAATGCAAATCAATTGGACATGTGCTGAAGTCTGGCATTAGTTGTGACTTGATTGCCAGAATATTGTAATTATTTGTAAATTCTCATGTAAAACTCAAGAAAAATAACTGAACAAGCAGCTTCTAGATCTGCATTGACGTAACCAAATTCTATGAATCTAAAAGAAAATGTTTTGCTACCGGTCTTGTGGAAGAAGTTGTATTTTGTCACCATTTGTAGTTAATATATTCCTTTTTGCAATGACTGCAACTACAAGAAAATTTAAGTTGGCTGAAGAGGAAACTAATGCAATTCCTTGGTATAGAATTCCTGTCCTCTGATCAGACCCCTCTGAAAGGAAGCTGACTGCTCTGAGACTGCGTGGCCTGGATCTAGAAATGCCACACTGATAAGCAGTGGCAAGGTAGCAAGGACTGATGATTGGGAAAAAAAAAAAAGATCCATCAGTCTGTATGATCTGGTTGTACTGGGCAAGAAGACTGCCAGATCTTGGGGGATTTCTTGGCACTGTCAGTAACCTCAAGTCAATGATATGGATGGTGTTGGTGATACTTCTATTTTCTGCTCTTAAAGGGCATATACTGGGGTACCAAGCTGTTGGCTGCCAGCACTGTAAACCTAATTTCCACCAAGCCCCGACAGAGATTACCACTGTTTACTGGGCTGTGTTTTCTCACTCTAGCTATCTTTGAGGTTTCCAGGATTGTACCTATAAGGTTTCTCCTCTATTTGAAAGCCAGACAGGTGGGACTTTCTGACTTTGACAGGCATCTTTCTTGCTGAGATGGGAAAGATATGAGTAGATGTCTCACAAAGGCTGCAACAGTAAAACACATAATTCTTAGTCTATTTGATTTTGGTTAAAACTGTATGGCTTCTGTTTTTTTTCCTTGAAGGGAAAGGAACTCTTAACATGGTTGTCAAGGGCTGAAGCCAACAAAGCATTGTCCCTCAACTGAAAGCTCCAGAAGGAAAGTAGATGGTGCATTTAAATAGCAAATGCAGAAAGAATTGCTGTGGTTTAAGTGGTTGAGATGGAAGAGTATTTTCCAACCCTTTTATAGTTGTGAGCTGTGTATTGAGTACTGCTCTTGGAGAGTGCTCACACCAACAGGGTAAAATCCTTTGGCTAACAGTACTTGCATGTGGCTGCATTGGTAGTTTCAATATACATGAGCAAACGTTCAAAGAAAAGGGTAACCATAAGACCACCAAGAAGGTGAAAAATGAGAGGTTAAGGAGAATCATCACCAAAAAAAACCCCCAAAACCCAAAAAACTTTTAGGTGCTATGGACTGGACCAGGGGAGATCCCTGTGGTGAAGGGGAATACTTGATGGCCCCAGGACAGAGCAGTGTTTCCTGGTAATGGACTACTGGCATGAAGCCTGGCCAGACAATGACTGGGGAATTGCTGTTAGGTTGTCTGTGGTCACTCTTCTGGCATCTGCAAGATTTTGAGCACATGTGGTTCATAGTGTTCATAGTTTGTGCATAGTGCTAGTCTAGGAGGCCCTGATGCACCCCAGTGTTGTAATGCATTGCAGGGAACAGGAGTATGGGTGGTGGCCAGAAAGGAGCCTTTTGACCTGAGACTTGTGCGTATGCTGGGCGAAGGGAAGTTGTTCTGGCATAATAGCTGAAAGGAAAGTCTAGTGTTGCAGATATTTTTGTAATGCTCTTTGTGGCCTGAAGTTTGTTGTGCTTGATTCTTGCTCTTTTTTTACATTTAAACCTTTCTGAGAACCTCTGGATAGTTGGAGATGTTAATCCAGCCAAGGAAATAGGATTGCCTTTGGAGCAGCCCTCTGCTGTGTTGGTGCCAGGATCATTTCTGGGTTGTTCTTGGTTTTTTTCCTACTCCTTCAAACATCCTTTCAGATCAATTTTGGAATCTAGCATCTGTCATAGTGGGCATGTTCATGCGGCTAAGGGAGAGTTCTGTGCCGGAGTCCTCAGTCTCCAGCGCAGTATTGGTGTGTGCACCACAGATACAGGTCTCAGCAGTAGAGGTATCCACTGAGTCAGAAATGGGGTGTAGCTGGAGTCCTTGGGTGTAGGGAAACAGAAGAGTGTAAGTGAACTGTCAAGAGTGAGCATTATTAGTGTCAGCCAAAAAACATCTGTTAGATGCAGATGTGTGCCAGGGAGAGATTATAGAATTAGAGGCTGCTTTAAAATAGACCAATTCCCAAGGACATGGATCAGGAAAGGAGAAATGAACTCTGACTCCATCTGGGCAGCTCAGAGGGATAAGGTGGTGCCAGGGTGTGATGTGCCATTTTCTCACTGTACCCTGGCCCCAGGTTGTACTGCCTGGGCATCCTGATGCATTGCTGAGCATTTAATTTGAGAACGTTGTGTGCAAGTGCTGGATATGGATAGCCAGGTGAGCAGCCACTCATAGATCAAGATCTGCTTTATGCTTACTGTTGTTGGTAGAACAGAACAGCATAGTACCCTGAGTCTGCAGCAGCCATCATATCAGATTCTTTAAATGATCAAGTCTGTCTGCAGTGTTGGTGAAGTGCTGGGGCCCGACTTGTGGGCCCCAAGTTGGAGTTGACCTGTGAATGAGTCACAACCTAGCAGAATGTTTTGGTTTTCCTGTTGGCTTCATGTTCCAGAGGCAGAACCTGGCCCACCTGTGTCTTTGTGGCTCTGCCCTCACCCAGGTGGTCGTGGTTGGGGTGGTGGGTGAGGCCAGGGCTATATTAACCAGGAGCTGATCAGTTGGAAGAGCTTCCTGTGTGGTGTGGCTTCTGTTGGGGCTGGTTGCATCTTGCTGAGTTCTCTCAGTGGTGTCCTTCCATGTGAAGGGCCACTGAGGGAGCCATCTCTGTCTGTTGTGTCCAGCAGGCGATGCTGGCACCACAGTGGGCAGCGGAGGAGCTGGGCCCACAGGAACCTATGGCAGGACTGTCTGAAAGAAGACTTCTGAGGGGCTGTTGCTGAGTTCAGTGTTGGCCTCTGTGATCAGGCAACTGATGGCAGCGTAAAATGACGATGGCTGAACCAGCACAACAGTTGCAGATGTCCCCTGCCCAGCTAAATTGTTTGAAGGTGCCAGCAAGGAACGAATGCTTGCTGATTCAGGGAATCCAGGTTTCTACTTATGACATGGAACTATTGTGAAGAAGTATTTTCCATTTGAGAGAATTCATGGTTCCACAATGCTGTGACAGGAAACACAGCAGACAATATAAATTACAGGCACTGCTCTTCTCAACTCAGAGGCCATGTTGTTATCATCAGCTACTACTAGTCTGACATGGCATTATCTGTTAAGGACACCTTTCAGACTGATGGATAATTGAAGATCTTAAACATTTTAGACCCTCTTAGTCGGGCAAAATGTATTGCATATTTAATAGAAGTATGCAATTTGCACTATCAGTTTTAAGGTTAAAAAAAACCAAACAAGCTTCCAACATGCTTTTTGGAGTTGCCAGGCTCTTACTTAAAAGATCTGTAACTTATCTTTTAAGAGGTCCGTGGTTTTCCTGTAAAGGCGAAATGTGTGGATATTTATATTCTGTAACAATTAAGGCTTGCACCTGCTAGCAGGCACAGTATCAACTTGGTTTTGAATAGGTCATTGGTTTGGATATTGCCTTTCCCCACGCCTTCATTTTCATATTTAAGTTATCGTTGTAACAACTGGTCTCCAGCTGGCCTAATTTTGTTTTTCTGACTTGCCAGTCTGCCACGGTACAGATGCATCCCAAATGATGTATGGGTGGCATAAAATCTGAACTTGGATGTGGCAGCATTGCTGACAGGAGTATTGAGATGCACACATTTGCTGTATATTATTCCTTTGAAACTATTGTTATGTTAGGAAAGAAAAATGCCTGCATAATCTGTAGTCCTTGGAAATCAATTAATGATCTGAGACTTGTGCAAAGTGTAGAACCTGATGTTTGGAACCATGCTCAATTGTCTGATTTACTTCAGTGATGTTTATTTCCTCAACTGTTTGAACTGAACACCTTGAATGAAGATGTGTAAAGCTGGACGATGTTTGCTCTTGAAATGAGGAGGAAGCTGCTTGTGTTTTATTGACAATAAAAAAATCTGTTTTCAGGGCACAGGTGCAGCAAGTTTTGATGAATTTGGGAATTCAAAGTACCAAAATCGCAGAACTATGAGCAGCTCTGATCGTGCAATGATGAACGCTTTTAAGGAAATTACGAACATGGCAGACAGAATCAACCTCCCTAGAAATATAGTTGTAAGTTCATGTCTCCCTTCCTTAAATTGTTCTGGCATTGACTTAGTTAGCATAATATAATGAGCACATGAATTTTTGATATTGCTGCTAATTAAATGGCCTAGAGTTAATTAAATTTAGTCTTCTTGCTTTGAAGGATCGAACAAATAATTTATTCAAGCAAGTGTATGAGCAGAAGAGCCTGAAGGGGAGGAGTAATGATGCTATTGCTTCTGCTTGTCTCTACATAGCCTGTAGGCAAGAGGGTGTTCCAAGAACATTTAAAGGTAAGTTTCCAGTGATACAGATTCAATTCTGCTGTGAAGTAAAAGTCTAGTTACTGTCCTTGTAGGAGGTTGGTTTTTCCGTTCTTGGACTGAATGGTTGTTCTCAGCTGCAGCTTACCTTTGGCGGGCAGGGTAGGAGGGAGCCTGGACACGTGTTATATTTTTGAAGGGAGTAGGCTTTCAGGCATGGGAGTTGTGGTCATAATGCATTAAAAAGTCATTCTGAGCGTTGGTGAAACTTTAAAAGGTATTGCTTTGATCAGAGGATGATGGGGACTGTTGTAACTGCATTTGAACCAACAGTTCTGCAGTAAATACGTGCAACTTTCCCCTGATAGGGGTACAACTTCTTTGGCGCCGAGTACTGTATTTCCCGTACTAAACAAGCTGTATTAATTAGCTCCTCACGAAAAATGTGCACTGACTGAAGTGATTTGGAAGTTTCCAAATGTGCAAAGCTTATTTAGTGATGGTAACCATCATGGCATTGGCCCTCTTTGTGGGTCTCAATATATTGAGAGCCAAATTTCATTATTTGGGGGGAGCAAATGCTGTCAAGCCTAAAGTTTAATTTTTGCTCTTTGTTTAGAAATATGTGCAGTGTCCAGGATTTCAAAGAAGGAGATAGGCCGGTGCTTTAAACTTATTTTGAAAGCTCTTGAAACCAGCGTTGATCTGATTACAACTGGAGACTTCATGTCAAGATTCTGTTCCAATCTGGGTCTTCCCAAACAAGTACAAATGGCAGCAACACATATTGCCCGTAAAGCTGTGGAACTAGATCTGGTTCCTGGGAGAAGCCCAATTTCTGTAGCAGCTGCAGCTATTTACATGGCTTCACAAGCTTCTGCAGAGAAAAGGACACAAAAAGGTAAAACTTCACGATTTTTTTTTTTTTCTTCTTCCCCATGTCTTGCAGTTTGGAAGAGAATTCAATGCTATTGTAAAATTTGGATGAGATTTGTGCAAGTAGCGATAAGCTGCCATTCTAATTGCACACAGCATGGGCCAAACCAGGATCTCCCACTGCCGGGAATGAGTAATTGAGTATGCTCAGTGTAACTTTGTTCACTCTCTTCTGGCACTAGGAGTTGGATTCTTGAATGCAATAGACTAGTGCATTCAAATAAGCATAATTTTAACTTCACCCATGCTAGTATTTGCATGTGTACATGCTGCTGCTCTGAAGTACTGCAAATGCAAACTTGGAGTAGTTGCAGGTAGCATTATGGCTTCAGATCACATGGAGTCTTTTTAATTATTCTAGTAGCCAGGGAATCACCTAAACTAGGACCTTTGGCACTACTCTCTTGTGGTGTGGTAGCCCTGAGGAAGCCAGGGAAGAGTTAAAGGCTGTTCTTGAGCTTCAGAGCAGCATGGATCAGCTGCCAGGGCTCAAGAGCATTAGGCCTATGTGGGGGCAGCACATGGGGAAGGAAGGGATCTGCGTCTGTGGTGGTTAGAACTTGGTGTGACGAGTGGATCCAAGTGCTGGTAGCTGGCTGCGGGAGCCCTGTTGGTGGATGTGTCTAGTCGAATTCAGATCAGAAATGTTAAAAATCTAACAATTTCTTAGTGGAGAGCTGCTTTTAGGTAAAGAATAGCCTTTATCTGTCAGGTTGTGGTGCTTTGTTCTGCATTAATCATTACCCATTCAGTCCCTGGAGCTTTCATCACGTTGGCAGTTTCCTGGGCCCATGCATGGTCTAGAGGCCAAGCACTAAGGTGCCTTCATCCTTGCTCACCAGGACCTTCTGGAGTACGTCTCTTAAGAGTGATCATTAAAACAAAATATATCTGCCTGCCACGGATACAGACCTGGTTCCATACTCTTGCATTGTCTGAGGACACTGCTGAAGGGTCTCATGCAGCTCAAGGTTTAAATTCCAAACTTGCTTAAATGTTAAATTTAAGTTTCTGTGCATCTCAAATGAAGTATTTCCCTTGCTCACTCAGCAGTGCTCTGCGCCTCTGACTTAACTCTCTGTGCATTTCGAAGTCATGATTTCATGCATAGCTGAAGGTATTGCTTTAAGGCTTTGGCTGGTTTTGCTTATATTTAAGTGCAAAAATGAAGATCCTGCTGTTGATGCCAATTTATTAGAATATTGCTGGGTACATGTAGAGTTTGCAGATGTTTCTAATGACTTTGTACTCTTGGCCCTCTGCCAACATGAAACTGATAGTACTCGAGACTGATAGTGTGAGTTGAGTTATGGCTCCTGAGAAGACAGTCTTTTACGCGTGCAACATGTTAGTCTCCATGGTTAGAACTATTTTTACTGGGCTTTTGCGAGAGTTACGGATTAAGCTAAGTGTATAGCACTTCTTCATAAATTGTTTGATTTCTTCAATACAAATGGCAAAAGTAAAAACTAACCACTTATCTACTTTTTGTCTTAGAAATTGGTGATATCGCTGGTGTGGCCGATGTTACGATCAGACAGTCGTACAGGCTGATCTATCCTCGAGCTCCAGATCTCTTCCCTGCAGACTTCAAGTTTGATACCCCAGTAGACAAACTACCACAGCTGTGAAATTGCAGAGGGTTACTTGTAATTTCTGCTTAAAAACAAAACAAAACCAAACCCAACAACAACAAACTTTTGATTTTTGCCTATAATAAAGGATGTACAAAGTGTTAATATTGAGTCTTCATGTAATGGAAGTGGAGGCTATGGAGATGAAGTGTAACTGCTCGGACGCAGCACACATTCCAAGGGTAAACAAGCTCATGGTGTGGCATTTTGTATGTATATATTAGTGGAAGTAAATATTTAATTACTGTTGCAACAAACTTAATTTCATATTGTTGTACTTATTTAGATTTCTTTTGTAGGGATCTAGTAAGATGTATTTTGGAAAATTTAAGATATTATGTAATTCCCAAATAAACTGTTTTCCAAAAACACTTACCATCTTGTGAATATGGCTGCAACTCGCCGTGCACCCATGGTTCCACATCCTGAGAACTGGCCCACAGTCCACAGAATGGGAGGGTTAGCTCGTAGGCTTGGTCATGAGGCTGCTTTAGTGCTCACCTCCTTTGACAATTTTTAATCTCTAGTGTGGCTTTAGCGTGGTAGCTACACTGGGCTGTGTGTGGCTTAACCCTGAACGCAAGCAGCTAGAATGTCTCCACAACTGCTGCTGGAGATTTCCAAATTTGCTGTGAAAGGATCAGTGACATCCTTGGCAGAGTCTCCCTGATTTTCACTGATCCTGCTCTGCCTCGCTTCTGTGAATGGCTTTGGCACTTGCTTGCTTGAAGTGATGCATCGGGTGCTGAGGAGCGAAGGCCAGAAGTTACTCAGCTCTCCTCCAACTTAACGGCTTTGAAAACGAGTTGTGTCCTGACAGTGTCCCTCTGTGTGCAAAGCAACAACTGTACTTCACTGGGAGTCCTCTGGTTCCCAACTGAATTTTGTACCACAGGTGCAAATTCATTTTAACTACTGGAATGAACAGCTGAGGGGTCAGCTTGCCACGCATCTGCTCCTCAGCCATCCCGAGGGAAGGCTGTGGCCAGTGCTAATAGCACTAATGGGCAGTAGCCCTCACTCTTTTCTTGCTGGTCTAGTTTTAATCCTCTTCTGCCAGCTGAGACTATTGAGAGGCGGCAGCTCAGCTTTGGTTTTTTTCCTGTAAACAATGCCAAAGGCTACATAGTTCTGTTACACCACTGAAGCTGGTCGTTGCAGTCATGAAAAGTTCTGGTGCAGATATTATAGGTGGTGTTCTTGGGAGCGCGGAGGGACTGCATTCTAACGCATTTCCTTACACTTTGTTGCAACATTTTCTATTACCCAGCGTTCCCTGTTTTGCTCTGAGCTACTCTGGCTCCTCGGCGGGAGCAGGGGTGATGCTTTGAACAGGCAGGGCCTGACCTCTAACGTACTGTTAGTTTGGAAATGCAAAGAGGAAAGCTCTTTCACCGCGCGTGCTCGTGCCAGCATCCATCAGTGCATTGGAGCTGCTACCTGCAGGTTAAAAATGGCCGAAACTTGCAGCAATGCTCTTGGAAATGCTTTCAGTCGTTATGCGTGAGCATAAGTGAGGGGGTGTGAGGGGTGGGTGCTCACAGTTGAAACTGATACGATTAAAGCTGTCTGGACTGAAATTTAAATACATCTGTGTGCTGCATGGAGTGCAGCAGGTGGTGGCTGGGACACGCTATCCTGGCCTGACCCTGCTCTGCCTGCAGGCCTGCAAGCAGTCCCTGTGCTGCTCTTGGTGTGAAGAGTGGTAGTAACTGCGCAGCCCAAAGAGGGAGAACTGGGCATGTGCTTGAAGGGGCCCTGTATTCTGTAAACCAGTTGCTACTGGTCCCAGTAGGCTATGGTTAGTGTGAAGCATTCCAGGAAAAAAAAATAGTAGAACTCTGAATTCATTTTCAGGCAGTTACGACCCCTGTAGTTAGCTGCTTGGATGAAGGGAAGGAATTTGGCCTCTCTTACAGAAGTTTCTCATTCGGAAGTGAGCTCTCCTGGCTGGAGCACTTCTCAGCAGCGCAGGGGCTGCCTGAGCACTCGGTACACCAGCAGGTCTTGGGGTTGCAGGGATAGGTGTGGGGAGCTGGAGAGGAGGTTGTAGCAGCTCTGCAGCCTGGTTTAGCTAATTAATTACCTTCCTGTGTAATCAATGTGAAGTGGTAGCAAAGGCTCTACAACAAGCAGAGCCTAACGCACAGGCAAGGAGACCGGCTACAGGGGAGGCGGTGTAGGTTTTGGATTCTCTGCTCATGCCTGTGTCATTGCTGGGAGGTGGTTCAGCAAGCCTGGGAGATGTCAGTGCTGAAGGATTGCATTCCCCCGGCACAACAACGGCAAGGGCATCCCACTTTCAGGCACTTCCTGTGTTAATTCAGCTGCGAGTTAGACCAGGTATTTAAAATGGTATCTTGAGGTGGAGCCAGCCCTTTCTGGAATGATTGCTTAGTTCGTATTGAAGTGTCTCTAGGCAGAGTTCTGCTGCGAAATTTTAGCTTGTTCTTAAGAGTAAAACCTTTCTTTTCTAAGTGGCCTCAGGAAAGAAAGCCTCACTCTCTGCTTGAAGAACAAGGTCACTGGGGGTTGGGTGTAAGGTTGTTGATTACAGAGCTTTCCTGTATGATGGGGGGGAGGAAAGAGACTATAATGAAGAAATGGGCAGGAGGGGCGGGACCGTTGTCTCCCCCTGTCCTCAAGGGAAGCCTATGAGCAGAGGATGCTGATTCAAGCTGGCCAGACATCAATAGACGTGGTCTTCTCCTGATCCCTTCAGAAGGTCTGCTCACCCAAGCAAGAGGAAGCTACTTTCCCTCAGCCTCAGAAAGAAGGTATGCTCACAGGTAACTGCTTCGGTTTCTTTGGTTTTTTTTTTTAAATGAATGGAAGTACACTGAGCTACCACTTCCCCTCCTGATTGCAAGTTCTTTTCTGAAGTTACCTGTGGAGAAAACATGAGAAGTCACTTCAAGAAACAGCAAAATCATGTCTGGGACACAATTTACAAATTACTCTATTTAAAACTTTAATTTGTGATATTAATGACTGCAAAACACTTAGAATGACATTTGTTAAAGGCACATATTTTAATGCATAGTGTACCATTCTAAAATATCCTAATTTCCTTACAAAGTGCTTCAGCAGCCACATACAGATAAAGTATAGCAAAATATATTTACAATCTAGGGTTTAAAATCTTAATCTGCCTAAAAATAGTTTAAAAACTACAGAGATAAAATTAGTGCTTTCTTTCAGCTTAACTGGGTGAACATACCCTGCCCTCTTTTTTTTTCTTTTTTAGTGATTTACTTAGATTAAAAAAAAAGATTTCTGTACAAGATGTAGTTACAAAAAGGTATTTTTGAGGATACTTTCATAAGTGTTAAGCACCCGGTTAGGTGCTCATACATATATTTGGGAACCAAAAAGGGTCAGCTGACTGTACCTCAAAAGTGTTGGTTTTCAGCTAGCTACAGGAATAGAATTTGCTTCTTATTACAATCTGAAAACGAGTAATGCTGAAAAATTGACTCGCTCTGCCAAACATGATTTGTAGGGCCTCCCTTGTTCCTGTGGGCAGGGGGGTGGAGGTGGCGTGCGCCTGACTGAGACCTAATAACCTTCTTTTAAAGCCTCTAAGACTTTCCCCGGCCTGACCCTGCAGGTCTGTCCAGCATCATGATTTTAAACAACCCCCTCCCTGTTCTGCATTTCTTTGAAATGAGTAAAAACTACCAGTTGTGACAGTGGAGTGCTGATACTCACTGTTTTGCCCATGAACGGCAAACTCGTGCCTAGGATGAACCCGTGAAATTACACACGCAATCAGTGCTGAATGGTGCTAGCGCCAAGGAGTACGTGGGAAACATTTTCCAAGAATTAATATTTGCCCAAAGAACGCCCGATGCCAAAAAATGATCTCGGTGTACAAGTATGCACAGTGTCCGGTCTTTTGTCTTCAACTTTTGAGGTACAGCTTTTAGTGTTAAGGGGTTTATAAAATATACACTGTTTTTATCAAAAATATTTATACATTCTGTTACAACATATTGCTTTTACCCTCAGTAACTGCCAATCTTAAGTTCTGGAGTTCAGTGGCCCAGATGTAGGCGAATGTATTTTTCACTCAGTTTCTATGTGGTTCGCGCGGCCACTGTGCAAAGTTAATGAAGTGGTATAATTAAATTACTTGCCTGGACATCAGAATACATTACAACTTCCAAATATACATGTTCACAGCATGTATACATTGAACATCCTTACGTTTTCTAGAAGTGATATGATACTGTACAGCAGATGACCTAGGTGGTTAGATGCAGACGGGTTAATTCGTGTCACCGGGCGCGTGGGAAAGGCATGAGTGCGAGCACAGAGTGGATGGGCCTGGGAAATGCATCTGCTTTGCTCTTCGTGGTTAGACTGAGCCACGTCCTCGTTACATTCTTCATATCAACCAGGGTTTTAAGCCATGCTTAAAAAAGCTTGAAGGCAAAACTGTTTGGCAAGTGGCTTTGGTAAACTTTCTGGATTTTTCTTTGTAATGGAAGCACTTACACTGTTGTTATCTCAAAGGCAATTTTTCCTAATAAATACCATAGAAAATTTACAAAACAAGGCATGTTTGTTCTCAATACCATTATTTGAAGAACCCAAGACGAAGGTGTACATAGAAATGTGTAGTTTTATAGACTGCACAAGAGAATATTTAACTGAAATAATTTGCCTTCTCCAGCTAGAACTGTGTTCTGTGTGAGTGTCATCTGTCTCCCAAACTTCTATTCCACTGTGGCTGAGTAGAGGGAAGCAGTTACCTAGCTCAAAGTCTGCTTTTCCCACTTAAGGCAGATACTTTAAAAAGCGATGTTATCTGCTGTAGAGGAGTGAGAGAAACAGTACAAATCCACGTGTGCACGTGTGTGGGAAGCTTAATACAGCCTGGGTTCACCAACTCAGCGTAAGAACTCCATAGACCTGCTTTCCAGTGCTCAGATAAAAAACAATATACAAAGAGGCCACTCTTCATAAGAGTGTAAAAACAGTACTTAAAAGGATCTTCATGTAATTTAAAAAACAAAACAAAACAGAAGCTACAGGTGGCACAGAGAGCAGTTGAAGGGTTGGTATTCTTCTGAGAGAGGCCTTCTTGTGAGCCAGTCAGCTGGGGTTTCACAGTGTCTCGAAGTTAACACCAATCAGCAATGTAATCAAAGTCGCTGAACATTTCCTGCTCTTCTTCTGAAAGTATCCTTGGTTCCCGAGGTGGAGTGAGGATGGGTGCTTCAGAGGTAAATTCGTCATCGAAATTACTAACATCTTCTCGTCCTCTAATGGTGGGTACAAAAGGAGGCTTTACTTTCTTGGCCAGTAAAGCATTCCAATCTATTAGCTGTAAAATAAACCAACTGATCTTTAGTTCACTGTCTACTCCTCCTTAGTATCCTTAGAAATAACCGTAGTTTGTACTCACCCTGAAGAAGTGGTGCTTTTTCACATCCTCAGCATCTTTTTCTCCAGCTCCAAGACGTCGGTCTGGATTTCTTCGCAGCAGCTGACAAAACATGCAAGATTTCAGTGCAGGAATTCAGGGGTAGGGGGAGAAACTAGGGGAGGAGGAGTGCTACTGTCTAAGAGCCAACACCAAGATTAGGTGACAGTGAAATTCAGATTGCCTGATCTATAGAGAATTCTTGGTCTTCTAGATGCACATAGCTAGAGGTAGCAGTTTCTAGAGATACCTGAACCTGTTAGCACAATCCACCAGCAGCCCAGCTACGAACGTGAGAGCAGACTAACCCGTCTCACTGCAGATCGGTGGTACCTGAGCTGATTTGTGGGGCTCGCATTCAGCATGGAGATACTGAAAAGTGCTTTTTGCTGGGGAGGATACAGAATTTACATAAGCTGGTATTTCTCGCTTGGCTGAGAAGAGAGACTATGCTGCTGTCTCCTGTGCCCAGCTATTTCACAGCAGTTGATTTACCAGGAGGGTTGAATGCTGCTTTACACACCCAGCCAAATAAAAAGGTTCTCTAGTTAACACCAGAAGTTAGATGCTTGCACTGGTGAATCATGCTGCTGTGAGCAGACCCCTGGTCCAGGCAGAGTGCCCAGCACCAGGGTGGGCCGATAGATTCCTGATGCAGCCTTCAAAAATTCATGTCTTCTGTATTATGTAAGAATTTCTTACATGGGAGAAGCGCACACACAGCTACAATTAGTAAACTGCAAGCGCAGAGTTAATCCTACCCCTGCTCTGGGTGCAGCGTAGCAGCCCCCTGTCCCCTGGGGATACTGACACAATCATTTTCACAGTAAAAATGTTCTCCCAGGTACTGTCTTAAAACTGCATTCTTCCTTCGTGCTCTAGTTGGACACTCTGCCTGGCACTAGGCAGATAATTTCAAGCTATGGAATATTTATGCTAGTACTTAAATACTTATGTCACAGTAGTTTCTGTGACAGGCTTTAACTTACATGCTGTAGCACGATGCTGAATGGGGTGCTAGACTGATACTCAATGTCAGACATTTAAGCGGAGAGGCTGCTTCCAAAGGCTCTGAATCACCTCCAGTAGACGCCTTTCTATCAACTGTGATAAGCTTCTAACTCAGACAGGTTCAAGCATCTTCTTTAGATAAGTAGAGGCATTACACTAAGGAATAGCACTAATAACAACCACAAACAAAATCAGCTTTTTTTTGCTAAGAATAGGGCTGCAGATGCCATGTGCACAGTGTTCCCTGCCCCAGTTGGAAGGAAACCAAAAAGGCTTCAAAGTCTTTGAATTAAAATATTCATGTGACAATGTTAAGTCTACCAAAGAGGTTAATGCAGCAGTGATCTGCTAGGAAAAGAGCTGAACTTTGCCAGTTCGGTATGAACAGGAAACAGTACAGAGAGAAGAGAGAGCCTCTGGTGTTTCACATTTTAACAGAAAAAGTTGCTCCTCAAAGTGGAATGTCACTAACAGTTTTCATTTAAGATAAGCAGCACGGCACAGCATAAATGAAGCTAGTCTGAAATTTAATTGCGGAAAAAACTCCCACACATAGCTTCTTAAATATTTTGTTCAGCAAAAAAGTAATTTTCTTAATGTGGAAGAGGAAATTGGTAAGAGGGGAACATTGTACTATTATTATGATGTTCTTACCCGTCTCATTATAGAGATGGCTTCTGTAGACAGAAATCGTGGATATCTTACTTCATCATTTACAATACTGTCAAACACCTCTTCTTCATCATCTCCAGGAAAGGGAGACTGTAAAGCAAAGTAATAAAAAAATACTATTAAGTTGGCTTAAAAATCACTTACAATTGAAAACTACAGATATCCAGCAGACAGTTTGGAACTGGACACTCTGAAATGAAGTCTTCGCTTTTCCAGAAACAGGGTAGTTTTCCATGAGGAAGAGAGAAAAGTATGTGGTGTTGGTAATATCCCTTAATTCTTACTGAAGGACCACACTCTGAAAATGTGCTTTTAGAAGTAAAACCACCTAAAACGGCAGTCGTTGAACTCTGATGCAAGATCTACAGGGAATGTGGAAAGTATGTGCCTCAGCTCTTCTTTGGGACAGCTGCCACTCACAAGTGACACGGTCAAGTCTGATTTGTTTTTGTAGTATCTTCAGCGTGTTATGGCTCAAGGGTTTTCAAACTGTTTTGAAGTGGCCTGATAGACACAGGCAACACCCTACAGGCTTTTTGTCCTTTTTTATCTGGAAGGAAGTGAAAGAAAGTTGAACGATCATCTTTTTCAAAAACAACAAAATGAGCACATCTATCTATAAGCCATCACAGGGCTACCCGGGAGACACTAAAAAAATGGACCAGAAGGAAGGGAATACAGACAACAGTAAATAACCGTTCAATGGTCATTTATTTCTACCAGCTCATTCACACAGAATTGGGGCATTCTGTTTCAGCACGCAGAGCGCTAAAGAGTAAACAGCATCTCACTGCTGTCCAGTTCTATGCATTGAAGTTAACTTCCACTCAGGCTACAGGAGTTAAGGAGTTTTTCTCCCCAAAAGCATTTGAAAGCTGAAGACTGCTATAGCTGTACACATCCAAATTTGACAATAACAGATGCGTGCTGGAAACGGAGCTCCCCCAAGCCGGATGTGCTGTGTTCTTGCTTAGAGACACTGATACTTATGTGCCATTACTGTAATTTTATTTAAGGCATAGTGATACAATTAAAAACAAAATAAAACAAAAATCTAGAGGTTAAGTCTTGGACCAGCTACAACTCATCACTTGCACAACTGCTGATAACTCAAGCTCATAACATGACTCGTCAACTTCTACAGCATTACAGTAGCTCGTATCAGTAAGTAGCTGCTCAGTATTAATGATTCTTTTTCTTGATGGAACACATTGAGATGCTCCCTGTGAAACTAGGATGCCTATACAAACTGTGTATACAAGGACTGATACAACTGGGACAGGGAGGCCATATTAAGTGTTGACAGGCTGGTATCTTGAGTTTTGTAACCTTTTTAACACATATTGTTTTTATGACCGCGGTGTATCATACTAGAACTTACCTCACCCACAAGCATCTCATAGATAAGTACACCAAGACCCCACCAGTCTACAGCTCTTGTATAGGAAGTTTCTGTCAGCACCTCTGGAGCAAGGAATTCTGGTGTGCCACAGAACGTGCTTGTTCTGTCTCCAAATCCCATTCCTGAAAAGTTACAGTTAATGAAAAACAAGCAGCACTTTCTGCTGCCCTACAACATAGTCCTCTAGCAAGTACAAGCTCTCTCCAGAGCAACTTCAGCTGGTACTGTAGTTCCAGTGCCTGAATTCCCCCCAATTCTTCCCTCCCATGCCCGCGTTTCACATGCGCATCAGTGCAAGTTTTTCTACCCCTAACTCTATGCAACGAGCCAAATTAAGCTTCCAGTTACACCTCTGTCACCCAGTTATCTTTCCATAGAAAGACACAAACAATCTCATGCTGTATTTCTGCTAGCTGGTAGAAGAAACCACGGAACACTAGTTTAGTCAACATGCCTACTATGGATGCTTCTGTAGTGGCAGAACTACATATCGTAAAACAAAATGTGTAGTGAAACAGATCTGAGCAAAATAAGCCCTGTGTATTTGCAAGAGGGGCACAGTTTGGGACATCAGCACCACAGGGACTGCTGTGACACTATGAGTGGAGGTGCTGCAGAAAGCGTAACCATTTCTTTGTGGTAGTCAGTAAACAGAGAGCTTTCCTGGTCCTCATTTTCTTTTGCTGTTTTTGGAATGTGCTTGTAGCTGAAGTCACAGTACTTGCCCTAGGATATTATAGACATCAGTGGTGTTTGAACACCTCCCACATTTACCAAATTCCCTCTTAGGCTAGCTAAAAGGAAAAGATACAGAGGACAGGCTATATAAATTGGAGAACGAAATGGACCTTTCCAGATCTTCCCCTACAACAGGGTTTGAGAAAGACACTCCCATTTCAGTTGCCACCTCTATTTTATGTCTTTCTTGTAAGGCAGCTGCCAGTAAGTTACTTTCTAGCATCTAGGCTTCCCTTTGGGGATAAATGTCTGTATTTTATCTATAGGATACTTTGCATGTCATTTCCATATACTCTATACATACAGTTGTGACTATTTCAGAGTTAAAAAATGAATTTGTAAAAACATAAGAGTGAGATATGGATTATAATGGTATCATTTCATGGTACAGTGTCAGCATGTTTAAAATGAGGAAAAACACCTAATGCTTTTTTCTGCTAGCTTGTAAAATGCAGCAGAGATATGATGAAATGAGAATCAAATAGGTGATGCTCACAACTGAAAATAATAATAAAAAAATAGGGCTATGCTCAGATGCTCCTCTTATTTCCCTGTTAAGGAACTTCCTCCTGTCTCCACATCTGTACAATCAGAGATGTGTTTTTTCCTTCAAATGATACAGGGTAGGTACCCAGTAGACACATTTGGCAGTCCAAAAGTCTGAAGGAATAGTCAAGAGTAAGACAGACCATGGAATTCCCCTAGAAAGAGAATTTACAGGCCGTTACCTTCTTTGCAAAGACCAAAGTCAGCAATTTTCACAAAGCCTTCTGTGTCCAGCAATAAGTTATCCAACTTCAAATCTCTAAATGAACATTTGAGAACAAAATTGCATCACTGATGTTTCTTCGGTATTATTCAGCACAGCGGAAAATCATCTGCTGGAAATGGGTCAGTGACTACTTACCTATATACTATTTTGTGTTCATGTAAATACTGAAGTCCAAGAACGACACATGCAGCGTAGAATCTGTTGGAAAAGAGTTAAGATTTTAACTGATTTTAGCCTTGCTTCTCAGAATGTGAAGTCCATTATTATTGATCTTTTTTATTAACCATCTTCTGAAGATTACAGATTGTTTTTTCAGGTACAGATTAGTTTTATACAAGGTCAGCATTTCAAAGCCAGATGGCAAAAATGATTAAACTTGCAGCTTTCAAGCTGTAGTATGGTCACTCAGCCTGGAGGATAAATTTTCTGTAGTGTCCACTGCCATGGCGTTGAAGGGTTTCTAATCTGACTTATTGTTTCCCTTTTTAGCCTTGTCTGCTACTTAACTCTTCATTTAGCTTTTTTAATGTAACCTTAAAAAAAGGTATTCTAAACGTTAAACGTTTGTATGTAATTTTTGAATTCAGGCCCATTAAACCTGCATGTCTCTGACAACATCAGTTAGAATCTCTGGCCCTTTAAAAAATTTAAACAGTATATACTGAAATGACACAACGTAGTGATGAAGATCGTCGTTCTTATCCACTGAACAAAATGCCCCTCACTTACTGCCACAAAAGGGATGGATACTCACACTGCTCTTGGTTCAGAGAAGACATCAGTATGAATGTGCATCATCAGATCTCCACCAGCAGCATATTCCATTACAAAGCAAACGTGATCTTTGGTTTGGAAACAAGCAAACAGGTTCACCAAGAAGGGATGTCTTACACTATTCACAGTTTCAAATATTCGCTTTTCACACATCAAGCTGCAAACAGAAAATGAGTAAATATTTACAGCTGAATCCTAAACCATGATTTTTCAACTCTCAAGCTACTGGTAATCTATATCTTATTTTTAAACGCTATTCCTCAGAATAAGATAAGAAAAATTTTTGTTTCAAGAGAGAGGTTTTAATACTTGCACATACATTAAGTCAATGCCAGGATTTCCACAAAGTTACGTTTAGCTTTCACAAACGAAAAAGTAAACCTGGCAGTCCATGAAAATCATACCCTGCCAGTTTTCCTTCCAAATATTCAAGAATTTCATTAAGTACACTTTGGTATCACGTGACATCCGCTTCAATCCATTCTATTTTCAATTGCATATAATACATACAGTGGAAAACCAGTGACAATATTACAGACACCTATCTGTATTAATTCCAGGTTATTTCTCCTTAAGCCAACTGGCTGGTTTGTATCTTATTCTCAATACAGTGATCTTTCTTCCTGCAGGTGATAGTGATTATATTCATTTGAAAGAGTTGTAAAAGCACCTTCTTTCACTAAAAGCTAGACAGTTCTGTAACTGCCGTTTCACTTCCAAGCAAAGAAAAATCTTGAGTTTTGGGGCAAAAAGATTAAAAAACAACAGTGGAGTATACATGGGACTTAAGGAAAAACACAATGGGCAAAGTATGACACTACATTACAGGTTGAGAAATACCATCATCAGTATTTCTGTCAGTAAAGAAAACATAGTAAACGTGATTCAAGCCTATAGAACAAGAAATTAGAGAAAAAATTGCAAGGGAACTTAAATGAGAAATAGGCTCCGCTTTAAGTCAGAGCTGTAGTACAGGCACGATAAGAGGCACTAAACCAAATCAGTACTCTGGGCTACGCAGCTCCCTCCTTGCCCCAGAAGAAGGAGTGCATGTCTGCGGCAGCCAGCTAAGCAGGGGGATGACAACTTGTTGAATGAAAGCTTGCGGATGTGTTGCATGCAGGAAGAAAATGCAATTGGTTCACAGAATCCAGGTATCGTATTTTACAAACTGACCTGTCTACTTCATCACGAGCGACAATATCTCCTTTCTTTAAGGCTTTAATAGCAAACATCTCGTTTGTGTTTTTGTACTCTGCCAGCAGCACCTAAAACAGAAGGCAAGCGATTCACTGAAGAGCTGTATCTAGTTTTAGATATAGCCTTGACATTTAATACAGCCCCTTGGCATTCACCTTTCCAAAATGTCCTCTGCCCAGTACAGCACAACATCTGAAGTCCTTCAGACTGAATTGAAATCTTTGTTGTGATCTATGTAAATTAAAAAAACCAGTCAAAAATCTCGTAGTTTGTTAACTTTAAGAAACATTATTCAGATCAACAGCAAAACCGCTGCGTTTTACCTTCTATCTTCAGGCTCTCGGGTGTTGGTGTATTTGACGTCTGAATGGGGAGCATCAGGCTCACAGATTATTTCAGGCTGCAGTTTTGGGACAATACTATTTCTGCCATTTTCAAAATCAAAAGTTGTTACTTCATCCTGGGAAGAAAAAGAAGTCTGAAAATTTAAAAACTGATTGTGAAGGCAAACGAATGCAGAAACTTTACTACAAGCACGTGAATCTTAACACAAGAATTACCGAAGCTGAAATGGTATACTTTAAGACGATACAGATAAGCAGGCTTTTAAACAGACTGCTGAAACCTATTGCTTCAGTCATTCTGCTCTTTGTTAACAAATTTTCCTGAATGTTCTAATGATTTGGGGGTTTTGTGTTTTTCCCCGTGACATGGAACACCAACCACGGAAACAGTTTCCCACAAAGAGCAGTTAGAGCATTCTGTTGAGACAATTCCGTATGTGTAGGTTAAGGGAGCATTTGCTGAAATACAAGGGGAGAAACCCATCATAAAGATACCGATGTTGCAACCTTGTTAAACTGCATACCTCAAAATTCTTAAAGGTACTTGCCTGAGATGGTACATCAGGAGCCTTTATCTCCGAAGATTCAGATATTTCCCCAAGGGACGATGCACGGGGTGGAGCAGGTGGAGGGTCAGGCTCAAGTTCAAAGTCCAATTTGGCTACAGGAGAGTCACTGGCAAGAAAATAACTCCTCAGCGTATAGCAGAGACTGTTTTGATAGTATGAAAACCAACTTAAAACTGCACATTATGTAGATTTCTCCTAAAACAAATCTTGTGTGTGCAGATCGGTCTATAAAATGGATGTCCAAAATTAAAACACTGAAACATCTGCAGTCTTGCAGAATAAACAGGTTTGACACACATTACGTTCATTAGGGCATAAGCATTTCACTGTTGCTCTTGAAAGTCCTTACAAATTGCAGCTATCACCTACCTGGCTGGCAGCGTTAGCTCAGGAATGTGTGCATCAACCACTGGCCCAGTAGCAGCCACTGGTGCTTGAGGGCTGAAGGTGCCAGAGTGATTTACTGTAGGAATAGCTCTTCTGACCAGCCTCCCCCAAGTGGCAATATTAATATTCATTTGAGGAGCTCTGAGAAATGTTTTGCCTGTGGATATTGTGAAAAAAGAAAAACAGAGTGCAAGTAATTTCCTTACTTGTTACCAAAAGCTATAATAAAAAAAACAAAACATCACATTTTAATCAGTTTATGAAGAACAAACTGCATCGGTCATATTCCTTCACAATTCACAATTATTCACTACTGAATGCTAATGCATAATAAGGAATTCTAAACCAAAACATATCTAAATGCAATGCCAAATCCTTCATTATCCAGAGGTTTATTGACAGGCAAATATCAGGTCTCTGTATAAAACATATCACAGATATGTATAATTTTTAAGCTTTTTTTTTAAAAAAAAACATGGTTATATTAAACAATCACCTTGCTGTTTTGAAAAAATTTTCTTCTGCCTCTGGAGTTTTGGTCTTCTTTCAATAACTGGATTAAAAAACGTAACCTGCAGTTCAAACAATGTATGTTATAATTCAAGTTTCAGAACAAAATTAATGCTGAAAAGTTTAAGAAAACTTCTTAAACTATTCTGCAATATAATACTTGCAAGTGTGCTCAAGTGCTTCAAAGAAACATTCTTACCTCTGCAAACAGAGTGCCCTGGGGTTCAAGATAGAGACACATGCCATGCCGTTGGTTATCCAGGAAATCTTCCAACCTCAGAAACTTTACTGCACACAAAGATCTCCAGTCACGCCAATAAACTGAGATTTCTAATTCACGTGACTACAACAGGAAACACATACACAGGAAGTTATTAGTAATTGTTCTGTGAGAGCCCCCCGTCTACAATAAGAAGATCTAGCAACTCAAGGATCAAGAAGCAGAGCTGTTCCTGAAAGAGTGCCAGGGCTAACTAGCTGTATGGAGCAAGCTCTCACATACATACAGTTTTTGTAACATGATTGTGAAGAAGGGCCCAAAACTTTAAACTAACAAGAACTACTGCTATATCTTGCCGGTGGGATTTATGTATTCTTAAGGTGTCTTGTATGCTTGTTACACAACCTTGTTACAGAATGTGAAGAATCCTGCGATACCCTGTAACAGCAGCATCATACGTGACTAATTTCAGTTAGCACAGTTTAATTCCATCCTGATGCATGATTTTACTCTCTTTATATGGCAGCTGTAGGTTTTAAAAGGAAAGAAAGTTAAGAAGCAGCAACAGATTAAAAAAAAGATAGGGTTTGGAACGTGCATTTCAAATAGGGAACGATACAAGGTCATGCCTGGCAGAAGGTCCTTTTCTGGGACCAAAAACCATCTAATATTGAGTTCTTTAACAGTGAACGTGACACATTGTGGCTGGTAGGAGCAGCTACTAAACTTTAACTAGTTCTAGTCTTAATCTGAGAATAGTCAAGGTTTCACAGGACTCCACAGGTGCTAGTTGTGTTCTGCACTGCTCCTAACCGGAACTTGAATTTCTCTACCTGCAGGCCTAGAACTGCTTCCTTCCTAGATGGAAGGAATGTGGTTTAGGGCTCAGAGGGGTGGGGCTCACTGGGGAGAGAGCAAAAACAGGAAGGTGGCTTTTTTTTTTTTCTCTCATTTGTTTTAAATATGTACTGGAGATGGCATCTAGGCTCCTAATACATAGCTTAATTTTCAGGCTATTTTAAACACTGATGAAAAAAAAAAAAATCCCTTGTACTTTGACATACTATGACTATCAGGTATCTAAAAAAAAGCTTGATTAAACCTATATAACAAATTCTCTTCAAAAGGTGTGAGGAAAGAAATATCAAGTATCATTTTGATACTTGCATCTTCCAAGTAACATTTAAAATTCTAGGAAACAACTATTAGTGAATCTCTTTATTATTCCTAAAGAACTGATCAGCTTCACATGAGAACACTTTTAGAGAAGCATTATAAAAATTCCATGGCATAACTTTAACAAAATATTAAAACTGCGTCTGATATTAGAATTTACTGCTAAATAATGAGAAGTTGAGGATCCTAATAAAAATTTAAGCAGCCTCTATCACAGCCTACGAAGATGCTAAGTGTTAGATCTTGGATAAAAATATTATGTCAGTTTGTAGGCCAGAAAAGGTAAAATTTCTAGAATGCTGGCTCAGCATAAGAGCTTCACCCCAGCAAACTCATTCTGTTAAGGAGAGGAATACTTGCAGGTATGAAATTTAAACATAACCACAACAACAGGAAAAAAGGCAACATGAAATTTATCTAAAAATCAACTATAGCTGTCAAAGAAGTAAGACATTTTTACCCTGTCTAGTTCCAGTGTAAATTTCTGATCCCATGACTGATTGGAAATAGGTTTCCAGCTAGTTTGACCAACCACAGTGTTATCCAGCTTCAGTACAGCACAGACTTCATCTGTAAGTAAAGTACACAAACTCAGCTTAAATCCTTAAGAGGTTTTTCCACAAACAAAAAGATCTTCAGTAAGTTCCCCTTAAAAATGTAATCTCATATTTAATTGGTTCTTATGGACGTAAGAGTGTGGTTTTGGGTTTTGGGGTTTTCTTTAAATGACAGATGAAGAAACAGGTAAGTTTAAAGACTCAAATCAATGTAGTATTTCAAATTACAGAACACAGCATACACATGAAAATGTAAATGAAGGTATGAATAAAAATAAGTAAGAGTATACTGAACTGGACAAGTCATCAGTTTTCAGAAGGTTTCTACTACTCCCACTTTTACTTCTACTGGTTCTGCTCATGAAAGTTGATCTGGCTTCATTTGGACTCCAACCAGGTAGCGCAATCGATGTGGCTTTTGATCGACCAGGGACGTTTTCCAAAATATCTTGGCAGCCCATTAGCCTAACTTCCAGGGTACCTAGAACAAGACAGACAATGATTTATCAAAGACATCTGATCTTAAGTAAAAAAAGTGAACGACTAATGATCAGCTGATCGCACAGGTTATAACAGAAATATCGGATGAAATAAAGAGACAGATCTAACACAGAAAAATATACTAAAAATAAGCATTAAAACTCAAAATACATGGGACTCAACCTTCTAGAAGGAGCCACAGTTCACCAAAACAACATAGAATAAAAAAGTTTTTATTTTATGTCTCAGAAGTATCTTTGTTTTCTTTGCTTTAGAACCTAACATACGTGAAGTTGTAAACAATGTCATTTTTTAAGGTGTCAAATCTTAGGTTTCTTATTAAAATGATGGATCTTGCATATGAGACAGTAACAATTTTTCATGAGTTTTATATAACGAATTAATATTAGATATATTGCTTCGGTAATGAAAGTAAACACATTGACTATTGAGACTACAAATTTGTTCAAGATACATTCAGAAATCTCATTTGCTTGCTGCATGCTAAAGTCAAATTTGAGTTCGTATATAATAATTGCATTGTTCCAACTTGACTGAATTTGGATTTAGAAAAGCTGAGACAAGAAGCTACTCTTCAAAATCTTCTACATCTGTACCCAAATGAGGTATAGAGGCTGCTGTTTTAAGAGTTTCCTCCAGCAGCACAGAAACATCCGAATACCACAGATGGTTACAAGAACGGTAGGCTTACCTCATCCTGTTCGAGATAGCATCTGTAAAACTGTGACACCACTGATGCTAACAAAATTGACTATTAGAAGTGGTGAAATTAGCTGGTTCATAATCATACTGTCAGCTAGAAATGCGGCTCCTAAATGCAGTGTTCTTTTGACAGGAAATGTACTTAACCGTTAAACTTAAGGAGTACTCTTTTGTAACAGAAACTTAACTCAGACCTAACCTAAAAATGGTCTGGCAACATCATAGCCCACTAAGCAGACACCAAAAATCTAGTCTGAGGAGAAATCCCATCCTGTAGGGAAGCCATAAGTGACAGCTAAAAATTAGCCTATGAAGACAAAGAGATGCTATTGGCTCCTGAAACAGGTGAAAAGGTAAAAGAATATTTCGTTTCCAAACACTGTTTAGAAAAAAAAAAAAGAAGAAATTAAAAAGCAGAGAGGCTATAATCTTTTATAAGGACTGTATGTATATCAGAAAGTTCTGCTGATGCACTTTACAAAGTATGATAGTAGTACTGATCTATTTTTCACAAAGTGTTAGAGGCAAACACAAAAACACCGTTCATTTTAATCCAGTTCAATACAAAAGCTCTTTGTGTAGACAACATGAAAGTGAAACTATTAAGAACTTCACGAACATGTAGCTCTGTTTTGTTAATTCCTGTTAGAAACTGTTTATATGTATCAGTAAATCCTGTTTAAAGAGGAATTGTCACTATAATGTATCTGAGCCATGATTATGTATTACAGAAAAAGAAAAAAAAAAAAAATCTGTTTTAAAACCAAGGCATGATACTTCCTGCTCCTAGTCACTGATCATTTGAGATTCCATATTATGAAAAAAAAGGTCACCCTTGCCACTCTGCAACTTTACGAGGGCTCTCAGCTGAGGTCCGATGCTTTTTACCTTTTGCTGTGTGTTGTACTGAACCAAAATGGAAGACAAGTAGACTCACTCCATTTTATTCTTATTGCAGCTCAACCGAAGACTTCCTCTTTTTGTTTTAAAATAACCAGTACTTTAAATACTGGTTTCAGTTACACGTGTATAAACTAGAGTAACATTTGAATTACAGATTGTTTTTGTAACAGACTTACTCTCTTAATAGTTGGTTTAACAGTTACATGTAAAATATTTTAGGAAACAAAACAAAAAACCAAACCTATCTGCACTGGTAATTCTTATATGACTACTCATTAAACAAATTTAGTAAAGCAACATACTCCCAAGTAGTCAAGAGTATTTGCATTTCTGTAACAACACTAGGAGGGAAATACTTAAGAGCTTTGCTAAAGTATGGCTCAAAACAGTTTATTTCCAAGGAAGGAAAATTCCAGGTAAATCTAAGCTATGAGAAATTCCAAAGTCTTATATTTAAATGTACTGTTGCCTCACAACAGACTAAATCTCTACAAAAATAATAATACTTTCCATGGTTAATTGCAAGGAAAACAATTCACACCAATAAACAGAGGCTTCAGCAGTTCCATGCATGTTTGTTAGGATCTCCTCTTTGGTTTCGAAATATAATGCACGTTTTGGTACCATAAATCTCACCGTCTAGGAAGCCAGTGTGATCCAGTGGGTAAAACAGGGACTGGGAGAAAAAGCTGGGTGCCTATCTCCAGCTCTGCCACTGACTTGTGGGCAAGTCACTTAACCCTTCTACACCTCAGTTTCCCCATCTGTAAAACGGGGATAATGATACTTACCCCCCTTTTAAAGTGCTTGATAATCTAAAGATGAAAGGCGTTAGGTAAAAGCTAGTACTATCATTCCATAGTGACCTAACTTAAAGCCAGAACTTCACTTGTTCAATAGGATTATAAAACAGGTCAATAAATAAACCAAAAACACATCTGCGCTTTTTTGGCACGTAGACACTAGAAAATTCTAAATGCCTTTGTCTAGGAAAAGAACAACAATGAAAAGAACAACAATGTCCAGAAAGAAATCAAGGTAGCATTAAAGACTTGTTTCAAACCGTTTAATAAAATAAGATTAAACAGCACCATAAGTCATACCTGTTAAAGCTGCTGGTTTGGACAATGTACTATATTGGTTTTGAGTAGATATTACACTTTGACGTGGACTTAATGTGGGTGAAGAGACCAATGAAAGCTCCTCTATAATAATACTGCTTTTGGGATGGTTTTTAGGAAGTTCATTCAATCGCTGTTCCAGTGAATATTTCAAGAGGTCCAACTTCTGGCTTGATTCATTAAATCTTGCTTGTGCCTTTTTAAAATTACAAAAAAAAGAAAAGAAATATTTAACTTTTTTTCTTGAAAGACATTGAAAATAAAGTATCAGAAATTGTAATGACATAAATTACTTCTGAAAGTGCCTTTCTGTCGGTAACTTTCCCAGATCCAAGTAATTTCATCACATTTTTTGCACCTTCTGCTACAGCATACTCTATCCTAAAATGATGCCGTAATTCTTCCATTCGGAGTTCAAGAGGGCTTATCACAGGTTTTGCTGCAAAGAGATATAAACAAACAATCTTCATTGAAGACCATGCTCATGTTTAATTTTACTATCAACCCTTCCCCCATATAAAGAGAGAAAAAAAAAAAAGAATAAAAAGAAGTGTGTGTGTCGGGGGGAACAGAGCAAGATGCAGATCTGGTAGTCCAAAGAAAAGTATGTCATAAAAGCAATAGTGAAATTTTAAGCATCTGCATTTGAAGGAAGAAATAATTGGTCAGGGCCTCAATCCAATAAACAGGTCCTACTCCTTGAAGAGCTATAAGTGTTAGAGGATGCGAGAAAAAACAAATGTTCAGGGGAGTTAAGGGACAAAAGCCGAATCTCCCAAACACTCATTCAGCTGGCAAGGAGATTTTGAGACTCCACTTTTCTGAGCCATATTCTGAGGATTTATCTTTCAAACTACTTTGTAGCTAAGTAGATCTCTGATCAGCTTTTGATAATTCTCCTGCTTCACACGAAATCTCAGGGAACTTGGCTTCTGTCAGCACAGAGACTGTAAGAGGTTCCATACACTGCCTTCCTCAGATGGTTTGAGTTAACCATTCCAATGTCCACTTCTTACAGTGTTTAGATTTCCTAAACAGAATGAGAAAGTTTCCTGGATGTATTTGTTTCTGCTTAAAGCTCCAAGGGTAGTAGAAACACCAAAAGGCAGTTGAAAGCCTAGGTTGAATACCTTTCTTTTTCTTTTGAACAAATGGTACACATAATTCATGTGCTAAGATGGACTTAAAAAAACAAAAAGAAAGCCAGAAGTGTCATAAGTGTAAAAACAAAGAAAACCAACCCCCATCCCACAAAACCCCCCGAACTTAAGCATTTCATTATCTAGGATTTATCTAGGCCCTGATTATGAGCATCACCATACAACTTCAATACACAGAAATGCATACGAATAAAGCTCAAGACTTACAGATGTACCGATATGCCCACAATTTTATAGTATGCTTAGGCTATTATAGCTCGGGGGTAATTTTTAAATTATTATTTATTTAAAGATTTCCAAATAAATGCAAGTTTAAAACTACTTCTGAAATGCGGTATGAGTATTTCAAGTCAGGTCATTTCAAAAAACACATATTTTTTTTTGTTTTGTTTTTAAAATAGTTTTTTACTACTCAGTCTAGCCTAAATATGCATAAAGACAGCAAAAATTCGCCTCCATCTGTGCTCCCATTAGTAATAAGGTCAATCTATTTAAGTATGACAGGCAGGCTTTGTACCTGTGTCTGGGTTTTTTTTGATTTTTAGAATAGTGAAAAGATTACATGCTTTAAAAAAATGACTAACTAGGACAAAGGGAGAATAAGACCACAAAGCAAAAATGGACTGCATTAGGTTTAAAAAGGATGATGAAGAGAGATTGTATTTCTCTTCATTAAGCTTATGATATTTGGCTTCCAGTCGGATGTATTTGGCATCCCAACACATGCAATGGTATGCCTAGTCTCTGATTATTTTTGTTAGACAAAGCTTCATGAAACATTTCTACTAGAAATTTATAATACTTGTGTGCATATAGGTACATATCTACATGGCATTCTGACAATAACAATTCTCATATTTCCTTTCTACTCCATCACCATTATCAAAGGCCAATTCATTGGTCTGGACTGCCTGAAGAATCTGCATCCTTATAACTTCTATTTTTGTCTTGCTGTCCTGGAGCATCTGCTGAGCTGTGGCAAGAAGTTTTCGATCCTATTGAAACAAACAAACAAAGTTAAAAATGTAAATCCTTCATGGAACAAAATACATTGAAAACTTCAAACGCCACACACTTCAGAAACAAGAACTGAATCTATGTAGTTCGGTCAGTAAGCAGACCAATTCAGCTAACCACATTAGTATAGCATCAGGGGATAAGTTAGGATGGAGGCATATTCTGATTGATTAAAGACTATAAGCCACTTGCATCAAAACCATATCTGCTTAAAGCTGAATAAAGGCGGCATGATTAGCAACATTACACGTGCGGATTAACATTTTGTCAGCTGACACTAAAAAAAGGACAAGATATAAAGTGCAAAATACCTCCACTCTATATACAATGACTCAAATTTACTGTATGATGAGAACTAACAGGCATATTTGCTAGACTAAATCCATATAAAAATCATTGTACTAATTCACTTCAGCTGATTTTCAATCTTGGAGTTAAAAATATGAAGTTAGCTTACATAGCACAATAAGTCTGCAGTATGTTTTTCTGAACAAATCAAAGCTGAAGTTCTTCTGCATTAATAAATACATAACAAATGAGAGTTACCTCATTAGCTATTTAATCAGCAACTTAAAGTACAGTACTTTTCATCTAAATAAACTGAGCTAACCATTTTTCGTTTTCAAAAGCAGTAACACCAGAAGCAGTTCAGAAAAGAACATTTCTAAAGATAAACTTTCAAATGGCTGGTAACACCATGTTATGGTTAGGAGCACAGCCAGCCATCCACACATTCCTTGGGTATACCATTTTTTGTCCTTCAGCTACTGGAAATTTGACTTAAAATGGATTATCAAATGTTTCTTGCATGTGGAACTGTGCATGTGCTTCTGAGGCTGCTGTATGGGGCTCTCTCTGTGTTCTAGGAATTACCAGATAACTTAAAGGTGATCTGACTTGCAGTAAGAACAAAAAAATGGAGTATAAGAAAATTTACGGCAGTTTATTTGTCCTACCTATGCAGCAGCAATCACAGTAATTAATAGTAGTCAGTGTAGAGGAGTATCACACTTGTTATAGCCCAAAGGGTATTTTGGTTAACTCACCTTTTAGCCACTATATAACCTCATTAATAAGCTACTTTACTATGGATATGGTTTATAGTTATACTTTAAATTTTATAATGAAGTTATCAATTATTTAAGAACTTAAAAAAAGAAAAAAATCAAATTCTTCCCTGTACCACAACCAAGACAAAGAGCTGCAGTGTAACACAGACACCCAGAGCTAGAAACACTGGCACCATGAAGTGTACTGTAAGAAAAATCAGTATGCTGAGAAGAGACAAATTATCTTCATACAGCTCCACTATGACTTGCGCCTAATGCATTACTCAGACACTTTAATGCTGCCCCATGTTCTGTAGGGTAGATACACCAAGATACACACATAAAAAGACTTTGGCTGCATGAGGAGAAAGTGTCCCCTCTGCATACCATAGTCTCAGAACTCTTGGTTTTAAGCTTTAGTATTAATCAACATTTCAGAGAGATACCACTAGTTTTCATATTTTAAGATTCCATGTTAGCTATCCAATTATGTAGTAAGTACACTGAATTATTTCCCAAATACATGCCTTCTCAAATACAAATGTCAACTTTTTAACTAACCAGTCTACAGCAAAGTACAGGATCTAAGTAACAGATTACAAGCAACTCTGGAATTCAGGATTAATCCTTATTTATACACCAGAATGTTGCACTGATATCTTATTTTTAATCTCATGGCTCTTGATTGTCCCTCATATCCTCTTACGGCAATGGATTTGCTTGCTCAGGGGCAACATCAGCCCTTCAGTGTGTAGAATGGAGGTAATTCAGGATTATAGAGATATTCTTAAGTTTTCAAGAGACAGAAAATCCCATCCTTGGAATCAAAATGGACGTGCTATTTTAGTGTTGGAAGCTGAATACAAAGTATTTCAAGGCATCTCCCGAGTACAGAAGGGCTGACAGCGCCTGTAAAACTGATCCACAAAGCTGTCGTGGGATCTTAGAGAAACCACACAAGCCCATGGAAAGATGATCAATATCTCAGAAACATTTAGGCTCGACTAGGTTGAGCTGAATTTTACTGAAGCAAGTAGGGTAAGTGCAAAGGGAGAACCTTCCCATGAGTGATGGGTTTATTACTATTGACAGACTGTTTTTTCATTTTTAAGAAACAAACTATGCCTTCCCTCCATTAAATTTAGGTCTGAAAATAACACAACAAATTTGAAATCAGATCATATAGTACACTTGAATAAAGGTCACAAAATAATTTAATACATTTTAAAGAGGGTCCTGCAACTACCTGTAAAGAACTACTGGATTACTGGGGTTGGATTCAAACTGGGAATTTTCTGCCACTTTTGCCCACCTCATCCAGACACTTAAGTTGTTTTAAGCTCTACTTTTACAAAGGTAATCACCATGCTCAAGCCTACAGTTTAAAGCTGCCAAATTAACTTGCTACTAAGTATGAAGAACATGAGAGAATGAATACGCACCATTTCCATCCTGTTTGTTGAAGCAGCTGGCAATGCTTTTGTGTTTTCCAGCTTGCTCTCCCCAGCCCAGTTACTGTATACACACAATCTGGTAGGCTGATTTAAGCATTTACCAATTGCAAATTCGAGATTCAATCATCAATTTTAATTACATGCCTCAATCTTAAAGCAAGCCGGGATTTATCCTTTCTATCTAGTCTGATCAAAGCCTGCTAACAATGTTTAATATTATAGCCTGAGTGTTTAGTTAAGCTTTTTCAGGCTGTTATAAGGTTACTTATGACGGTTTATAAGGAACATAATCCACGCATGTCTTTTGATCCATTTGGGTCAGTTGATTATTATTTTTAAGTGTACCTGATGTTAAGTACATGGCCCCAGAGGATTTAGACTCCAGGATTTCCAGGAGTTGAGTGACTGTAGTACATGGACAGCATTCCCAGGCCCTTAGTCATAAGGTGCACTCCAGATAGTTCTTCCATCTGCCCCAGGCCAGTAGGTTACAGATCACCTTCAGATAAGGCTACCAAAGTACCAGCTGCAGTACAGCTGGGGCAGAAGTGCTCTGGGACAGAATGAGCTTGATGGCACCTATGGTCCATCTAGTCTGAACTCATTCTTCTGGGACTGAGCAGCATTTTTTTTTGAGGTATAAAAAAGTCACACAGTAGGTAGATGCAAAGCAATCTGTGTCTCCACCAGTGCCTAGCAGAAAATCATTCGGAAATATGAAGTTCCTTTCCAATACTTTCTAGTTGGGACCAGTTATAAGGGGTAGCAGCACAGTTCACAGATGTCTACTCTTCAAATCAAACACTTCTTGTTAATAAGTACATTTATGCTTGTGCTTCCTCTTAGTTTGGAAATAAATCTCCTTAATGACTTAGAAAAGTAATTTTCTTCTCATTCAAGAGCTATTACTCCCTTATATTCACTAAATATTTGGGGGGGGGAGTTTCTTTTTCTTCATTTGCTTGTTGTTGTATTTTGGGGTTTTTTTTCTCCTTCTCCATTTAAAAGTTTGGTTTGTCTTTCAGTTAAAGTGATTCTTAAGAGTATGATGAATTTTATTCCATAGTTAGGACTATGTAATAAGTCAAATAAATTTAGGGGTTAGCAAACACTTCCCTTGCACCTCCTTGGAGAACTTCTGGTTCTATCAGAGCGAGCAAGAATGCATTCAAAATTCAGATCTAGGAATAAGTGTGGCTTTATTTTTAATTTCAGTTTGATGCTATCAGGTACTACCTCTAGAATACAACACGTATGTAAAATACACATAAAAATACTTTTTTAATGTGCATGTGTACTAACACAGATTGTAACAACTGACAGCCAGAGTACTACTACACACATCTTATTAAAACAAATATTTAGTACAAGTCTTTTTACTGCCAGCTTCAACTACATGACCATTTCAGAAATACATTTGGCAATGTTGCTTTTGGTGTAATTATCATGCACATTAAAGTTGTAATGTTTTGGGTTTTTTTCAGGGGAGCTAGGAAAAGCATCAGGGGAGCTAGGAAAAGCATCAGATACCAGCCAGTGTTATACCAAGCTTTGCTGTTAAGTGAATCACACGTGATCCAAGATTACTAGATGTACTAAATTTAGTAAGCCGGATTTGTTATTTAGGTTGAACTGCATGTGGACAAATTGATAAAACAAACACTTGAGTGGACATCAAACCACAACAAAAAATGGTAATTTGTAGCAGATTTGACATAACTATTTAACAAAGATATACCCCAAACTAAAAATACTGAAATTGCATACTGTTTATATATACACTGAACAGTCACACCACAGCAAAGGAAAATCCAGTCATTTCATGTTCTTTAAGAATTCCAAGGCCTTACCTTTGAAGAGCCATTTGAGTACATCTGTATCATATTTTCTGCTCCCTGTTTTACCTTCAGTTCTATATCCAATTGCTTCTTTAAGGCCATCAATCTGTTGTTAGTAGGAAAACGAGGATCGCTATTTGGAGTATCCGGAGTCCTAGGACAATCTGTGAATTAAAGGTAAGATGTAATTTGTGTAGAAAAAACAAAGGGTAGGAAAAAAACAGACCCCACAAAAACCAAAACCCAAACCCTTCTCCCCCAACAGCCTAAACTCTATTCTTTTAAGTTGTAGATTAAATAAAGCTAGAATATCACACTGAAGACTGACCCTCCTGTCCAGAGCTACTTTGCAACAGTGCAGCAAATGCGCCTTAACATGAAAAGCCTCCCGAAAGCCTAGTGACTCCTACACATGTCCTAATTCACATGAATCACTTCCGGGAGTGGGAAAATAGGCAGGTTTGCAGCTAGGTCTATTTTTGTTTCAAAGGAGATTTATTTCTTCTGGAATGTCTCGAGTCAATTAAAAATGCAGTTTTCCATTAAGCTTTCTTACACTCCTGATTTTAAATACAAGTGTTTTAATACCAAACTTGGACAATAATATTCAATACTAATGAGCATGGTCTAGATATGTCTATGGAGTAGATCCTCATCGATTCTGGTGTCAATACTGCAGACACAGTTTATGTCAAAATTAAGACTAGATAAAATGAGTGTTTTCCTTCGTTGTAAAGCTGAATTATTTTTGCCCTGGAATAAGTGAATATATATATATATATATATACCTGGCAGACAGGTTATTTATCAACTGTGATCTGTGGGAAGGGTAAAAGCTTTTTTGTTTAACAGCATTACTGTGTTTAGATCTCTATTTTGCTGGATTAATTTAATGGAATGCAAGGTAGTTTTATCAAATTATATAATCAAACTCCTTAACTTTACTATCCTCCTCCAGAAAAGTCTATTAATCACTGGTTCATATTTCAGCTTCTGCAAACCGAACTGTTCGTGAACTGAAAATAAGTGGCTACTGGACTATTTCCTAGTACTGCACTACTTCCAACATGACTGTCCTTTTAGCTAACTATCCTCATTAACAGCCCCAATGGCTTATCTTTCAAACTTTTTGTGCAGGAAGATAAATTATGTCCACTTTTTTTTGTTTTTTATTTTTTCTACCCTAACAACTGAGAGAACACCCACTCTATGGGCAAATGACATTAGGTGGTCTCATGAAAGTTAATATTTACCTGATACCAACACCCCAGTCTTTTGTTCCAATCTTAATTAATTTTCCTTGAATTCAAACTAGGATGATGGATCAAGTTCCTGAAATTCTCAATTATTAGAAAACACAGGCATTGCACGAGCAACTAACAATTTATTATTAAAAGGCATTTCTCCATGACACCTTATCTGCCATTTCATATTTTTTCTGTAGATGCTTCTGATAACTAGTTTGGGACATTTAATACATTTTACTTCCTAGACTGCTGTGTAATTTCCTCCTAAATTGCAGTCTTTGCTGAAGCTACATATAGATTTCACATAAGGAGAAGTTTTGAGTTCCTCTGCTGCTAATTCAGTCTTCACTTTAAGCCACTCCAAGACATACTGCATCCTTACAACTTAAAGGCAGTCCAGAAAATACCAGACTTTTTTTTTTAAATAAAAAACTGTGTTACTCTTCATCTGTTTTGTTGCTCATCCTCTCGTCACATTCAACTCGTCCTCACCTAATAATTTATTCAAAATTAGAACAAACGTGAAACTTGAAAGTCAAGTCTCCTTGTGAAGTAGAATAATCATATAAATGAATATTTACCAACTTTAGACTTATGATGGAGGCTTCTACTACTTAAAGATCCTGCCCTCTGATGATCCCTGAGGAGAATGTGGGGCTCCTGAAGTCTGTTTTCACAGCTTTTAAAGATGCACACAGGCAGTCTTCCCTTGCATTAAAACAACACTCTAGTTGCAAGTCAAGGACTAATTAGAGATACCACGGTTCAGGTTGCCCAAGCAGGTTATTATCTCCCTTTGCGTGTCTGCACTGTGATGATGTAACCGCACCACTTACCTGGGTCATCTCAAGAGCTGGTCTGCACTTGTGGACCTAAACTACCCTCTACCATTTATTTTAAGTAGTTCTACTATATGCTTTGTTAGTAACAGCAGCAAAGGAAACTTTTCCGCAGTATGGACTAATTGCTGGGAAGAAATTTTTTTCACCTTCAGGCACAGTATCTGCTAACTAAACTCCCAAACATGGAACAATATCATTTCTTCACAAAGACTTTTTTTTTCCCAAAAGAATAAAAAAATAATAAAAAAAAAGGTTGACCAACAGTTTTTCAGAAATGGCTTTCAAGTGACTCCTCCCCCTGACCCTATTACAATTCAGTAAGCAGCCTGGGGTAGCTTCTTATAGAAAAATTCAGATTAAAGTTTTAAATCAACCAGACAAACTGGTCCTATTATGGAAAGTGCTGACAATCTCAGCAGCAGCACTACAAGCTACATCTGTATTAGCTGTTCCTCTCTCTCTCTGTAAAGTCTACTGAAGTTGTAATCACTTTGGTATGGCTGGTTATCTCTGATCTACTTGCATAAAGCACTGTATAGAGGGGCTGAAATCTCAGCTGGAGACACTTAGTCATCTTCATAACACAGATAGGCAATAAATTCATCCAGATTATTGCAATCAATGGGATTTATGTATAGAGTTAAACTAGAGTGAAGTACTCTAGTACTCTTCAGTTTGAGCCTTTGCATAGTGCTCACCAGCAAAAACTTTTTGCTTCTAAATTGCCCTTTACCAGCACTCCTGTTAGAGTAGTGACACAAATCTGCTCTCTGAGTAGATTTGCTCATACTCCTCCTCACATCTTTGGGGACTCTTCCCCAGATGCTAGATATATTATTTCTTCAATAAGCTCACTGTGCAGTCTAGGATCCGACGTAACTTTCTGAATTTGGGTTCCCAGACGGTACTGCAGCACGCTGCTGAGCTACTCAATGAGCAGCAAGTGGCCTTTGGTAAACAGTCAATCTTATGTGAGGATATTTAATTGCAGTTAGCCTCATCAGTCTCATATCCAATAGAAATACCTGTGATGCGTGTTTAGGCATTGCTGGAGTGGGGGAGAAAGAGGCATCATCAGGCTTTTTTCAGGGAGTCAGATGGTTGCATCAGTGCTTGAACTAAGCCATTAGTAAGTCCAAGGCAGCAGTGCACATTCCATACTCAAGAGAGCGTCTGGCACTGACCTGGAAACTTTTGAAGTTTGATTGAATTTCAATTCGGTAATGGCTAATTTGAACTACCAAACAAGGGAAGGGAGATTGTTTCAAATTGTCTCAATAATGTTACTCTATATTAAGGTTCCCAGAAGTTACCATGAAATTCCTATGGTTATGAGCCTTGTAGGTGGAGTCTACTGTCTAAAAATTCACTGCCTCTACACATTTGCTTGCTACCTCTACCAGTTTCCAGTCATTGATCTTACATGCACACTTTGGTCTGACAGATTAACTTACTCATTTTTAGGGACAAAGAAAACCCCCAAACAGTCACTCTTATGCCCCTGTCGATAATCATTATCTTAAACAATATAATTTATTTTCTCTGAGACCCCTACAGCCAAATTTGATGTAAAGTGAATAGCTTAGAAGTTAGTTATGAGAATGGAAGAAGTATGAACTTGTCTTTTTATTTAATGTTCCCCATGCTTTATCCAGTCTCCTCAATTCCCTCAAAGGTTTTTCTATCATCTCACCTCCTTATTCAACTTTACTTCAGCTTTATAGAACAGATTAATTTACCAATTTATATATAATCTAGGTATCAACTATATGCCTAATTAAATCAGTGACTTGCTGTAGGTAAGCTATTTCAATCTTGCACCTCACTGAGTCATATTAACCACCACAATATCTACTATTACTTTAGACAAATAAAAAAAATAGAAGTTTAATTTGTTACTGTGTAGAAGTATGTTTTCAGGATATAAAATTTCCTCATCTCTAAGACTGAAGTAATCATCCCCATGTAACACATTCAAACAAATCTCTAAGATTTTCAGCAGTAACAGTCACTAGTCTTGTCCTATTCATTTTGTATTGCTGCATTCTGCTTCACTTTTGCTGACCTACAGATTTTAAAACTGTTCTAGTTTGACTAATAGACTGCACGATAAGGACAGACCGAGGTACGAAGTCCCACTTGTAAAACAAATCTATATTCATCAGCAACCCCATAATGTAAAGTAAACCTACACTATGCTGAAACATCTTTCTGAATCACACATTCGCTTCCTAATCTACCCTCAAATTCAGTAACATAGCTTTTTGGCAAACTCCACTTTTTGTTTAAGGCTTATTACCAATTCTTCAAACAGTTATGAAAATAATTTCCTATCGCACATGGAAGGCTTTCAACTGTAGGCAAACTACCACCAAGAAATCTTCACTTGCTTGAAATGGAATGTTGTTAGAACACATTTTTTTCTACAGTAGATTCACTAACACTACGTTTAATGGTTTTAACATGTATTGATTACATTGTGCTGATTGCAAGGAAGTTACACTACAAATTATTGGTTTAAGGAAGTAATGCAAATTACTGCTCGATACCATAAGCAACAGTAAGAGTCACAACAGCTTGCACGGCACTTTACAGCTCTAAATCTGGAGCACTGTACAAATACATGTTCACACCCACTTTTCAGGCACAGGAAACAAGGAAAGATTAAATGACTTTTCAAGTTACTGCAACCATCTTTCAACTTGTCAACAGAAACAGTCCGAAAAGCTTCAGAGTTCAGGTCTGACATGTCAAAGGGATCATCATCTTCCAGGCTACCATTCTCTTAGTGTTACATCTCAATGGATCTCAGTTCTGACATTGCTACTTAGAACCTGCTAAAAGCTACACAATATACTCTAGAAGATAGGGAAAAAACACAGGGCCGCCCCCCAAAAATATTAAAGTACATAAAGAGAACACAGATCTTGACTCCCACAGCTCTTGAACCTTCTCTACCTTGTTTTCAGCATTCATCCTTTGCACAGACTAAAAGTTTCCCGTATATTTCCTTCTGTCTTTTAAATAATTTGTCACTAACTGGCCAGAAAAAGGTCAAACACAGGCTAAAGTGAAAAGCTGCAACTTAGAATAAAGCTAACCTCTGGGTTAGCTCCTTGGGGAGCTCCCATATTCATCAGTAAATGGTTATTAAATTCACTGTCAATCCCAAGCAAAAGCAAGAATTCCCAAACTGAGATACCTGTGACCTCTCCACAGAGGTACCTTCTGTCAAATGTCAGTGATCTTTATACATCTATGTATTTGCTGAATAACACACACAAACACCCACACAGTTAGCATGTGGCAAGTTTTACACTACCAACCTGATATTGCAGAGGTGAAGCTCACTAATACCTTAAGTCAAACCTTTGACTTCAGTATTAAAAACCAGAGTATCATCTAGATGACTTGCACCCATTAGTCTCCAGACAGACAGAATGTTTACTGACAGTGCTCCCTCTCCATGAATTAGTAACCATGAACAAAGAGGGAGACAGGCAATTAAATTACAAGGTGAACAGTATAAAAAACCCCAGCATTTCAATTTGGAGGGTAGGTGTCTGTAGACCTCTAAAGACAACTAATATCAGCCCTGATCTTTTATCCCAGCAGCCCTTCCTGAGGTCTCTGGTATTTGAACACAAGGCGAGATAAGCCTGGCTGCTAATAGTTATCCACAAAAGCATCAGGCACTGCTGGCCTTTCCAGAAGTGTGCTGATCTGAACAACATTATTTAGATCTTTATACCCAAACCATCTCTTTAGAAGTATTAAATGCTTTCTTAGGGTCTACTGCATTTCCTGAGTGCCTCACAAGGACAATGTATCACAATGAGTTAATGAGCAGGAATTTCACAATGCTGCACTGGAAGGGGGCATCCCAACGGGTGCATTCTGTGCTCATCCACTTTTCAAGCTTTACTACCAGATGAACTTCACAAATTTATGTCCGCATAGATTTTCATATTCAGTCCATACACAGTTCCACTCTTCCCATTCCTTTAAAAGCCACACTACTGCCAACGCTGAAGATTTCCATAAACCTCAGCTGATATAGAACAGAATGCTTCACGCCTACTAAAACGCCAGCGGTTATCACTGAAATATACATCACTGTATTCATTCCCATTTTACACTGCAGCAACTACTTTGCCTCACTAGTTCCAGGTGTGTGTCCTCTCTGCCCCTTGTATTTTGCAGAGATCAAAAGCAAAAAATGGAGATAATAACAGAATACCATGCAGGCCACCATGGACATATCAACATTTTTTCAGCATGTCACAGTGAACATCACCTGCCTAAATCCTCACTGTAACCAACCTTTCTTCACAAGGATGATGTAGTCTTTTATTCTACTGCCCAAGCTTCTTGAGGTTTGGCACTAATTTCACAAGCAGCTCCAATGGCTTGTGCAAATTTATTAACTTTTTGCCAAGAGCGTCTGTGCAACGTGAAATCACCAGGTTGGCAATATCTCCCCAGCCACTCCACAAAGCTGAAAAAGGGACTGTTCACTTTCACAACATTCCACATTAAAGTACCAAGCCTAGTATTTTTTAAAAAATGCATTCCAAATTATTGACTCACTTCCATGCCACATAAAATACTAATTAAAACAATTAATTACAACCATTCTGTGAAAATAATTTCCAATGGTCTTGAAAATGGTAACTTCATTGAGGAAAGGCTTGAAGACTTACCAAATTGTCACATTAAGAAATGTTGATAAGGTAGCTGGATAAATGGCATAACATAAAAAGTTTAAGCGTTATAAAGTTAAAAACAGAACAAAAAACCCCCAAACTTTTATGTACAAACGTTATAATTTTTTTTCCCAATAGAACAAAAAGATGTGTTAGAGCTGATGCCTACAGCATAACTCAGAGAAAGTCACTGGAAGAGCTACTGAAATTTGCTTTTGTACAGTGAAAACCTATTAGGAATTATTACAGCGACTGAGAAAGTATTTTAATATAGTCATAAGTGAAAGTGAAGAACTGGTACATGTTAAGTTAGTCTTTAGAGCATCATTCATCAAGTAGTCTGTGAAATACAGTGCTCCCCAGAAAACAAAGCAAAACTCAAAGGGACTGGACACTTATTTGTGAATCAAAACAAACAGGTATACGTAACAAACTTGCCAGCTACGGATTTGCTCATTCTCAGAGCAATTTTTTCAAGTGAAATGGGATACAGGTTATCCATGCTAGGAGGAAAATCTCATTTCACAATAACGTATGGTACCTGCAACATCTTCTGGATCCGTTACAACAATGTGCGCGTTTAACTCCTGTAACTTATGATGCAAGTCTTCCAACTTCTTATTTGATTTTTTCAAAATGTTGTCCACATATGCCAAGTTCTTTTTATCCGTTGTGACCTTCCTGAGGTTCTCTGCTCCCTCCTTGATTTTAAGTTCCTTCCTTATTTCTCGCTTGATTTGGTCCTTTACTTCATCCAGCTTCTGCTGTACCATTGTATCTGAAAAGTCCACCTTTTGGCCAGTGCTCACATTCTCAGAGGCTATAAGACTTTTGGCATCCCCCTAGAAAGAAAAACAGTAATATAACTACCAGGAAACACGGTTTCTTGGCAACATATATTGCACAGTTAAAATGACAAGGTTTTAGGCCTCCATATTAAACGCTCACTTTCTAAGACCATTTACCAACCATAGGTCCACACTCATATTGCCCTAAAGCAACAATCTCACAAGATATTACATGCTAAATGGAGTTACATTTTACAACAGAGTTATTTTAAATTTAGTGACATCTTTACTATGACTATTTTTAACAGCAAGAGATTTAAATACTTCTGGATTTTTCATGGCTGCTTGCCTAGCAGTTATATGCCTCAGAGCTAATGACTCACATTTGTAATTTTCTAGATTTAATTGTGTGTTTTAATAGACCAAATGGATACAGGAAATAAGACTAACTTCTGACAATTATTATCTATGAAGATATTTTATACATTCATTAGAATAGATTCCTTTTAAAGACTGTAAAAAAAGAAAGTTATAAAAAGAAAAAACTTAATGACGTTTTCAAATGTTTAAAGAAATACTGGTATCTTTATAAAGATTTGTCAAGACGTTGCTGGAAAATAAATTTGTTAGATTTTTTTGTTTTAAATACTTCAAGTAAAGCCTTTTACTTAAAATTAAAATCTTACTTTCTTGTGCAGCAAGCTAGGTCAAAATGAAAACAATAAATACAAATGTTGCAGTGATGAATAGGAGTTGGTGTTGTAAGGGAGTAGGGGATGAAATGTGTTCAGATCACCAGCACATATGAGCTCATACTTGTGCCTAGTATATGTTTACATCTCATTGAGAAGTAAGAGTACGCAGGGCATGTTATAGAACTTACATCAATAAAGTACAAATACAATTAATTACATACATAGTAACACTTCCTGTATGTCTTATACAAGGACCCCGTACAAGGAGTTGACACTAGGTCCTACCCAAGAAGTCTTAGTTAAAGCTAAGTGAGTGAAGATCAAAGAAGGGCTCTCCTGAGCTTAGAATCTGATCCAGTCATAATCCAGGATGTATTCAGTACATGTGTGGCCTGATCTGTACACAACTACCCAAAAGACTAAATTTCCATAATGAAGGAATTTCCTAGACCTCTGCAGTATTAGGCTGAACAGTGAGGTATTTGATGGGATGATTAAAAATGTGAAAATTTTGGGTGTAAAAATTAGTTGTCATCACTATTTGCTGTTGGAAACACCAACAATACAGCAGAGGAAACACTAAAAGAAAACATTCAGGAAGGTGTTCAAGAAGTGCAGCATTGGGTTAATACATTGCAAGAATGTCCCAGAACATGTGATATGAACTGAACTGCATTCAGTTTTGGTCTCTGCTATACAAAAAAGATGCGGACAGGCTGGAGAGGGTCCAGAGAAGGGCCACAGGGATGATCAGGGGACTGGAGAACCTGCCATATGAAGAGAGGCTGAGAAAAATGGGTATGTTCAGCCTTGAAAAGAGAAGGCTTACAGGAGACCTTTTTACAATGTACCAGTACTTGAAGGGTGGCTACCAAGAGGAAGGAGACTCCCATTTTACAAGGAGTCACATGGCAAATACAAGAGGTAATGGCTGCAAGCTGCTCCTGGGGAAATTGACTGGAGTCTAGAAGAAAGTTCTTCACAATAAGAACAACTAAACACTGGAATAGTCTCCCAAGGGAAGTGGTGGATTCCCCTACATTGGACAGTTTCAAGACTCATCTTGACAGGGTGCTGGCCCATCTCACTTAAACTACACTTAAGGTTGGACTCGATGATCCTTGAGGTCCCTTCCAACCTGGCATTCTATGAATCTATGAATTTCTAGATATAGTCCACAGCATCTTGTTTGTTTTCAAAAGATTTTAGGGAAATGAGAATCATGAAGGTTGTGCCTGGGCCATACATGTCAACAGATAATGCTGGTCAAACTATTTCAATCAGTGATACTGCCTTCCATAAGCAAGATCCAATCTACTAGCCCTCAACTATAATTTCGCAAGTTTGCTAAATTATGTTTAAACTTCTCTCAGGAAAGTGTTTTGTACTAAAAATAGCAGCCATGGGTAGAAACGTTAGCAACTGAAAAGATTCTTGAATATTAGAAGCAGTCGGAATCACCATCTTGCCACAGAATTTGTCTATCGGTGAAAGACAACAAGCAAGGAACTTAAATTGGCAAACCAAGTAAGAAGTGAAAGGGAAAAAAAAAAAAACTCGCACATTTATAAAGTGCACTTGTGATTCCCGTACGTACATGTATGTAAGTGCAGATTAAAATAAATAATTAGTTATGCATATTTAGAGAGGCTACTAATAGTTGCACTGGGAAATACATTACACTGTTTCCATATGTAGGCATATAAAAAGAATCAACTTTTAAAAAATAAGAATAATCAATACTGATGAGCAACTAGTACAAAGGTTCATATCCATAATGAAGGAAACCAACCACCATGTGTTGAGTGTTTTGAGAAATAACTGAAAATAAATTCATATAGCAACTGTATAGCAAACTATTTAAGTAATAAGTATATCCAAATTAGATTCAGATCTTGGATTTCCCTGTTTGTCTAACACAAGAATTTAGGATGTAAAAAAAGAGCTTCAATATTACTACACTACTATTTTGCCTATAAAAACAGACAAATCAAAACTGTTTGCAAACTAAGAGTGTGTATTTTTAAACCATAACCCTTTGCACGTTCCACATGCTTCCTAGAAATAAACTCATCATCTTCCTCCTTCAAAGCATGACATGATGCTTTTCAAAGTTCACAGGACAAAGAAGTGGTAAACAAAAGAACCCCAAAATAAAAAACAACCCCCAATCAAAAAGAAAACCTTTATTCTGTATTCCAACATCAAGTGAAGCATGCTAAAATTATGCCATGAACGTACATTTCTCAAACAGAACAATGTAATTAAAATATAAATAATTCAGATATATTCTTGACTAGGGTTTCCCAAAGAGACTTCACATAATTGTTTATCTATTGAACAATAACGTATTTTGTTACAGGGGAGGCTTTTATCCCTCTATAAGCCCTACATCCCACCTGTTAAAGGGATATTATGTTCTGCCATAAATAGGTTTTTGGAGCCCTTGTTCCTGATATGGTCTCTAACAAGGCTTCAATTAAATTAAATCTCCATGATCATTAGTGATTTGCATTCCAAATTTCCAGTAATTAAGTTAAAGTTCTCCTCAGCTTGAGCAGTCTCAGCAGCATCTTTGTGCCTGGACTTAAGGGTTTTAGGATACAGAGCCTTTTTCAATCCACTTCTGAGACAGCCAAGAGTTCAATAGTGTGGATGCTAACACTCGAAGCTGATGATATTGCCTATGCCTCTAAACATTCATCTTTAAATCTCCCCAAAAGCCACAGGTGAGACTCCTGTCTTGTCATCCAGAGCTAATTATACTTTTGAACTGAAAGTGTCCTGTCACCCGGTTACCTAGATGTGTCACCCGGCACAAAGGTCATTGTGAAACAAACACTCTTCCAAGGAGGCAACCGTGCACTCATTGGCCCTGAAGGTCACCATGAATGTGCTGACATGTTCTGCTGCTGGGATGCAACACAGGTTTAAGACACATCCTCATGCCATAGACACGAACAGCCTTGGCAATGTCCCATTTTAAAATGGAGATAATCCCAAGATGGACACAACAGGACAGAATGTGTAATTATTGAGTAAGAGAAGTGAGGTAGGATTTTCTTTTTTAAAGAAAAGCACCTCTCAAAAAGCCAAACTCAGACTCTACTTTTAAAGTGATAAGTAACTGAAAACACAGGATATATTCCAGCTTTATTCGATGACAACCTATTACAAGTCTCTTAACACAGCTGAGTATGCTTTCAAAAAATTCTTTTCCCCATTTGGATAATCTCCCTCCCAGGTTAAGCTTCACATACATTAGCATGTAGGTGTTCTGTCCCTTCAATGTGAAAATCAAGTATGTCAAGAGGAACAACGGTTGGAGGCAGGGGCCAGGTCCTTTCCTTTGCACTGCTCAAGCAGGCAGGACAGAAGAAATCATTCATGTTCTCTATGCCAAGAAACCATCAATGGATTTTGCACAGCCACTTCCCTTACTCTTCCTCCCAGAATCATTTAACATAAAATACCTTCAGAGTGGAAAAGCTCTGAAGCAGATAATGACTAAACCATTCCTGCTGGCAAAACAGAGAACAGGCCTCACTGCTTTAAAATCTAAGACAAAAGAATGGGCACCCAGTTACTGATTCACAGCTTCTTTTTAAATTCTGGCAGTGTTCTGACTCCTGGTTAAAAGAGAGGAGCCAATCTTTGTTGGGTGGTCCCAGGACTGGACCGCTCAGCACAGCATCCTTCTCCCCTTCATGCCACAGCAGACTGCTGGTGACCTACTTCTTTGTCCTAGCAGCAGCAAAGGGCAGGAGGCACCCGGTGCTGCTCCTAACAACCTGCTTCTGGGCTCTATGGACAGCAATTAGAGCTAGCAGTGCACAGTTCTTTGCAATGGAAAAATACATGTTTATGAGCCAGGCTGGAGATTTCTGAAACATTTCAGCATGTAATGAAACTGAATCTATATGTTTACTACAATAAACTATCAAGGACCACGAATTATATAGCACTGCTTCATGTAAAAAGAAAAAAAAAGGAAATAAAAAAGGAACCCACACATTGAGCTTTCTTACTGCAATGGCCTAATGACTCAACCTCTTTGATTACTGGCTCAAAGACTATCTATTACACAGATGAATGCAGGACACCAGCCCTCAATTTCTGTACTCCGGGGAAATGTTTGAAGTACAGCTGACAAAAACAATGGGTAGTAGTCTGAGCATGTCTTCTAATAATACACAGAGTCTATTCTGGCTGATGTGGTGAAAGAGAGTAGTAATGTTCACAAAAAAACCTGGACGCCCCACGCTTTTTCCTCAGGTCAGTTCTGAGCCAAATAGCCAGTGAAGCAGGTGCCTTGCCAAACTGCATTTTCCAACCAAATTCCCATTTAAGAATGCAACATCTAAATTGATGAATGACGGAAATAGTACTGCTGAATAGAGCAGAGTACCATGAAGCTGAACCTATCAGAGCATCTGCTTTAGTTGAATAAATGGAATGACTTCCAATCCAAAATGAGATTTTCAAATTGCTGTCTCTTAGAAGAAAAAGATAATGCTAAAATCTGGGGCATTAATGACTCCCAAAGACTTGCTCCTAAGAGCACGGTACAGCCGCACTGTGTTATGCCATGTACTCACCACAGAGAACAGGGCAAGAATTCAGACTGCTTCCTTCTGGGAAGAATTGTTATAGAGAGGTAAGCGGAGCCTTGAACTACAGCATGCTTAACAGCTGATGGGTACTCATGCACAGTATTATTTACACTTCACATTGACTTGCTACTAGCACACACTCAACCTGCCTTTAGAAAAAAAAAAAGGAACAAGACCATATCAAAATTCACAGTAAAACTGTGTATTTTTTTCCTAAAACTATTAGCATTCATTTTTATATACTTTTGAATTTTAGTAACCATTTCCATAGATGATAATAGACAATTAAACAAGAAGAACATCTGTTTGACAAGTATAGTAAGAGATGTTTGGCTATATAACATAAGCATAATAATTTCAAATATAGAAGTAGGATTTTCATCTTATGTATGATTTTCTGGATTATGGTAATTTAAAAAGACAAAATGTTTATTAATTTTTCATTTCATTTTGAAGAGCTGGAAATACAGACTTGGAACTATGAGGTTTCTTAGTCTAATTTTCTGAATAATCTTTTGCAGGGAAAAAAAAAAAAAAAGAAAAAGGAAAAAAAAGTTGCTTTTTTTGAGCTAACTGCCAAGGTCCCTGAAGCTCTCTATAGTAATTCCTGAAACTACAGTAGTCTTTGATTTTAAGAACAATGTTAATCAATTGCAAACTTCCCTTCGCCCCTGAAGTCATTCATAAAACCAGATGTGACGGCTTGTCTGGATTACTGGAACTACATGGACTATTTCCTCCTGCCCAGAAGCAAATGTGATTGTGGTCAAGATCTCAGCACTTGTCCAACGTCAAGAACAAAAAAAACCAAAAACCAAACATTGGAGGCTTAATAGATTTTGGCATTAGTTTGCTGTGCTAACATGTCGCAAATCAGGATTTAAATTTAATCTAAGTCACAGCTCTCTGCTTTGTAACAAGAGGCTCTTTAAGGCACAAACATCCATAGTGCATTGCATTATATGTGGATGAATTCAAGTACGACACTGATTAAATGGGGTTCTATTCCTGCGGGCAAACAGTGAGTGCCTGGCTGCATCTATAAGACAGGAAATAGATTTTATATATAAAAAACAAGTATTCCTTTAAGTAGGGACGTCCAACCTACAGTCCTCAGTCAGCTGGTTCCCTCTGCCCCTCTCTCCCAGTTTCAGCTGTTGCCCTGATGAACACTTGAGGAGGAATGTTTGCTTTTAATCACACGATATCTGCTGGGCTGCAGCACTCAGTCCTACACCACCTGTATGAAAAGCATTGTAGCCTGCCTCAGCCAGAACTTCGCACGTAAACAGGTAATGAAATTCCCTCGGGATTCCTTGCTAACATCTAGGCTTCCAGCCACAAACAATCCCTGATTAGGCCAGCATTTACTAACACAAAGGGCAGCTCCCCAGAAGGTGCTCCGACAGCAGCGCCAGACTTGCTTACAGAACTGGAAGCTGTGTCTGTGCAGCGCTGTGCCAACAGCGATTACAGAGAGGGGCATAAGAGAGATTTCCTCACCGTGGAAGGAAAACATTTTAAGAAATGCTGCCTTCAGCTGCTTCTCACTGTAGCAGCTCTTGATAGTTTTATGCTAGAAGGAACTGCAAGAGGCTTGCAAAGAAACGTGATGTTAAAAGAAATTCCCCACAATCACCTTTCTCATGATTGTAAGGACTCGATGGAGGCTATGGCACAGCACAAGCAAGTGAATCCGAGCTCAGCGGATTGCTACAGTATCCAGGAAGCGTGAGTAGGTATTCTGGCAAGAGGTGTTGTATAGATGCTCAGTAGGTTCTGAACTTTTACCTATAACTTCAATTTTCTACTCCCAGCCAAAAATTTCCAGCACATCCCAGCACAGTGGAAACAAACCTTACCCTTGCTAGTTTCAGATGCGCAAAAGGAACAGCCCAAATCCCCAGTGAATGGGGTCTTCTATCACAGCTTTTGTTTACGTGTGCCCAGGAACAAGACCAGCATATGAAATTATGCCTGTAACAATGCCACTCCTCCACTCTCTATGAGATTCTGCTGTCTTGCTTTTAATTTAGTTTCTCACTTTTAAGTTCATGTGAAGCACCAATGATTGTAACAAGATAAAGAAGCAGAATACATACTCGAAAGAAAACTGCATTTTACATATTCACATGGTTTCAAGCAGACCACACACAGCAGTAGAAGCTCTATTAAATGCCAAAATATAAACGAGCTCTTTCAAGATACAGGGAAAAGGATTTTATGAGCTGTTAATACCATACTGCCTGCTGGAAGCATCTCCAATAATGATGTATCATAGAAACGTGCCAAGAAGAGTGAAGTAATTCCCTCTAAAACACAGCCTCACCTAGATGCACATGGTAGAATTATTGAAATGATAATTTCTCATCTAATTCCTGTAATGTTATCATAGCATGTATTCATAACATGATAAATGCACACACTCCTGTTTAAAAGGTGAGGAAAACCGGATGGATTACATGACACTTCAGTAAATGAAAGAGAAGAAAGTTCAAAGAAGCACAATATATCTTAAGAAAAGAAGTCCCTTAGTCACAGATTCTGAACTGGAGCTGTACGTTTTACACACGGAACTGGGCAGCAAAAACGCACGTGAGTGTGTGTCACATCTTCCACTGCCAACACAGGAATTCCATGCACAAACTTGATTTGCATTTTCCAAATTTGATCTGGAAAAATTAGTCTCTTTTTGAGACATACTTCGGGGAAAAATTCTTAAGATCCGATTACACACAAAAATGTGAAGACTGGTGTATAGCAGAGAAATTGCCACCTTTTGTGTTTTACAGTTTGAGGCTGCTCTGAATAAAAAATAAAAACAAAAAAAACCCCAAACCACAAATTAAAAAAATGATAGCAAAAGTAAGCATTGAAAGGGATTTAGGTTTTGGTGGACTTTGGAGTTGTTTTTTGTTATTTTAAACACTTTCAAATAAACACAGAATCATAGAATGGTTTGGGTTGGAAGGGACCTTAAAGACATCTGGTTCTAACCCCCTGATGTGGCAGGGACACCTTCCACTAGACCAGGCTGCTCAAAGCCCCATCCAACCTGGCCTTGAACAACTTCAGGGATGGAGCATCCACAACTTCCCTGGGAAACATGTTCCAGTGTCTCACCATCCTCAGAGTGAAGAATTTCCTTCTAATTTCCAACCTAAATCTACCCTCCTCCAGTTTGAGCCCATTACCCCTTGTCCTATCACTACAGGACTTCGTAAAAAGTTCTTCATGAGAATATCTGCAATTTTCCGTATCATGTACATAAATAAAACTTCATCCTAATGGCCTAGAATTATTTCTTGAATATCTATAGCACGTACTTTTAAATGAAAGTGTATATTTTAATATTCTTGCCAAACACTACATGCATGGTATCTATTTTTTTAGAAACTGATACACGCATTTTGAATTACTGCTAGAGACTGAAGCCAGGGTTGTTTCTTTTTTGAGAGAAATTATTATCACTAGACTTGTCTCAGTTTGAACTGAGTCCTCTGTAGTTACATTAAGCTCAAGTTTAGTGCAAGCAGCTGTTTTACTGCTCTGAAATGCTTGAAGTTCAACGTAACTTACTGAAAAAGATAAAGTTAAGGTCATGCAGACGGTGTATGGAGAATTCGCCTCCAAGTAAGGGTAATACAAAACTAGTAATCTGTTCACAAGAGCTAAACACTCTCCCCCTTCCTCAACTAACATAACTAGTAAGGTATCTGTTGAAGCATGTGTTAAAGTGAACACCTAAAATAAAGCATTTCTGCTGCTACACTAAGTTAGCCTAATTTTACGTCACCCCAATAGAAATACTTCAATCGTTTTTTTCATATAAAATATTTACCCAGTTTTGTCTAACATTCAGAGTACAATATTATACATGTTGCTCAAGATGTTGGAAAAAAAATACTTCTACTATATTATCCAAGCTACATGATATGATACTTAATTTGGTAGAAGAGATTTTCAAAGGTAAAAAGGTCAGTTGACAGACATGAGTCAGAATCATGCCTCATGACTTTGGTAACTCCTCCTCAAACACAATTCACACAGTACAAAGGTGACAGTCTGTTGGGCAAACATCCAAAAAACTATACTGACCTTAACGTAAAGTTAATATTGCAACTATATATTTTCAGCGGCTGTAATGTTAACATTAAGATAAACATGTGTGCTTAAATTTCTGCTTGTAAAGAAGTTTTATGCAGAAATACCAAAAGGAAGCCCAAAGGAACACAAACCCCAGTTATTAATACTTAATGACAAATAGGTCCACTCCCATTTAGTAACGTGGTTTTCTTCTATTACGATAAAAATGAATCAGATAATAGCTACTATTAACTAATTAAAAGGCATTGTTATCCATCTCATATAATGCAACAGATTGACCATTCCACAAGTTACAGTATCAGCTATTGCCACATCTGTAAGTGGCAATACTTAGTGCTACACACTTTCTAACTAAACTAGGGGAGAAGAATGCTAAAACACCCTACTACAAAAATAAGTCAGGACAACTTGGGACTTCTCTGTTCTTCCAGCACAAGTCAAAAATCCTACATCATTGAAATTATGTAAAAAGAAAGCCTCAGCTACTAAACAGGAATTTCTCAATAACACATCCAATTGTCAGGACACTGTTAGAGAACAATAAACTAATTTCTTCAATCTGAAAAGCAGAACAAAGTGATCCATGTATGAGAATCTCCATTTCTGTGATGGATAATTATGATTTTAAAAAAAAATATCCAAACCTCTTTGCTTCTGGCAATTCCAGCTTTCAGCACAGACAACTGATATGATGTTAGTCCATTTAACTTTACTATATTTTACAGGAGCTATTTTTAGCCATTGCAAAACTAATGGAAGAGCTGAGAGTCTACATTCCACTCTAATTAAGCCATCAACTCTAGCAGCCAAGTATTTTGTACATTATAAATGCAGCAATACATATCAGAGATAATACTAACATCTGTTTTATGAGGCAGCAGGCCAAGTGGCTAAATAGCAAATCTTGGTGAAGGAATCAGATTTTTTTTTTTTTGCTTTCTAGGACTGAGCAGCAGTGCCTTCCCCGCAGCTCATGGGTTTGCCAGCTTGGTTGCTGAAACTTATTACAGGAAAGGTATGTCTGGTTACATACCAAGGAACTAAGCCTTTATGATTGAGAACTCTTTCACAGCAGTTTTGGCTATTATAGCTGAAGATACTTAAGTTCACACCCTACACTCCAACCAGCTGGAAATGCTGCTCCTGTTTTCATCTCCAGCAGTAAAAGAAGGATGGAAAAGCCTCCTTAAATCCTCTCCTCATCTTTACAGGTGGTCAGTAGAGACGATCACTTTTCACTATTGTGGATAAGTATTGTCACACCCAAAATTCCACTTGCAGAGATGCAGGCATCTCATTCCATGCCTTTCCAGTAAAAGTCTATGGATGAACACAGAGTTATTTATAGAAGCATTACTTCACATCCCCATTTGACTTTTGCAGAGCATCACTGATGTATGCTGTGATACATTTGAATAGCGTTTCTGCAACCCTTCTTTCTCCTTACTCCCTGACTCTTAAAATATGGTAGGAAATTTCTCACTGGCTCCAAAGGTCCATTTTCTATTTAAGAATTCCCTACGTATTAGAGAAGTCACGAAGGATCAGAAGCCTGTCTTAACGTACAACATAAGCAAAAAGAAAATACCCCGACTTAACCCGCTTCACATGCAACAGCAATGAAAAAGAGGCAGGTAATTTAACTTATTGATTATGTGGACTGCAAAAATTTCTTAATATTGCAGAAAGTTTTGGTTTAGAAAACTCTGTGCATTTTCTTAGTTTTTAGGAGCCTTGATCACTCACTGACCTGCAGTATGGTAATCCAAATCTACCTTCTTATGACCCCAAAATGAACCTCTGACATTTTTATGAAGTTGACAGTAAAAAATGTTGAATAAGAGTGTAGGATTTTAGCTGAAGGATTGCTTAATACTCATTTTAAAAAAGTTTTACTCTTTATGTTCACTCTCAACACCATCTCTTAAGTAAGCTGTTTCCCATTTTCTATATATACTTGTGTAGTACTCTCTTCCACCTAGCCCTTGTTTCAATATCAGCTAAACTGAAAATGGTAAACATCAGCTTCCAAATAACCAATGCACCAATGAAACCTGTAACATAGCAGGAATAAAGCAGCATAAACCAACAGCTTTTCAATGCATCATGTATAGATGTGCCTATAAAAGCAAATCTTAAAGGATATGCTATAAACCCAAGTTTGCATAATAATGGCAAAAAGTTCTCCCCTTACAACTGCATTAAACTAGGGGAATGATATATTGCTTTTTATACTGCAGAGTATTCAGAAAGCCCACAATGAGGCATACTTGTTAGTGACTTCAATGCCCTTCCTTTTCCATAGTGGGTAAGGTTATGCATTCTATGTGTTTTCCAGCAACAATCACGTGAATGGAATCTTGAACATGGTATTTAACCTCTGTTTATGCTAAATTGATCCATTTTTCAATATTAAGAGCCTCACCGTATTTTACAGAGCATACATACATGGTAGTTTTCACACACACACTTAAAATTTAAAAAAAAAAACCATTCTGGGAATATTTGTTGCCAATATTTCAGTGTAACTGATTTTGACATGCTCATAACTTTTAAGAAATTCTTCTTCAAGGCTAAAAGTTTTCCACTTCATTAAAGTTCGGAAGCATTTTAGTTAGCAGCCTGTGAAAAACCTGTAGTTAGTAACTGAAACTGTACCATGAAAAATATGTTAAACAGAAGTAGACCATTATCATGTATTAATAACCAAGAGCTACAAAAAACACTCTAGATATGACATTCAGCAAAACCTTCATGAAGAAGTCCTTTAAGCTAAAGAAAGAAATCACTGCAGTCAGAAGCTATTTATGGTTGGAGTTTAACCTGCTGCATTCCCAAGAGGATCTACAATGTATTCCTCTATAATGACCTATATAATCTAAAGCATGTCATCTTTAGGAGACAAAAATATACAAAACAACTTGACTGAAAAATACTAGCAGGAAGACTTCTTTTACTTGATCAAAGAGACCAGTATATTCTGACAGAAACTTCAATGTTAGGAGGTTGTGGCTATTTCCTAGTTGTGTTTGAAAGGGGCGGGCACAGTTTGTCAGTGGTGGGGGTGTGTCTTTCTAGAGGCTCTCTCAAGCATTCTATTAAAGATGCCAAGAGTCACAGAAGAAAAATAAAAACCAGTCTCTACAATAAAAAAAATCAAATTAAACTACACAAAACTAAAGTACAGTCTCAATCTGTCTACACCATCTTCCAAAATAAGACACTATATTTAGCTCAGGCTAACATACTCTCAACTGTACACTTCTCTGGTCTTCCTGAGCATTACTGTTTTCTTTTTCACACCCCTCACACTGTTTTACTTAGTCAGGACAGAATGAATTGGCATTGCTATAAATATTTTGGGATACAGGCAATACTTCTGCCTAGACACAGGTTCTCCCTATTTTCTGAAGATGCCAGAACCACAGTCAGCCTTTCCCTTCCCCTTTTGCTAACCATGAGGAAGTGACCTCTCTGATCATTCCCAGGATAGGCCACCAAATGCTCATTGTTGCTGTAACTCTGCGAGAATTCCCTGTAGATGTACTTGATTATGTCCTAAGCTTCAAGTATATTCATCACAATAAAGAAACTTCAAGACAGTAGACAGCTTATTTTTTAACACTGGAAAAAATAATAAAGTTATCAGAAACATCTGACATTTTCAATATATATGGTTAGCAAAGTGCAAGACCAAAATTAGTGAAGGAAACCTGCAGAAAATATTACATGCTAGATGGAAATCAAGAAGAAAATAATTCAACTGCATAGTTTAGAAAATGTGTGTGAATAAATTCAGAATATGGATGTCTGTAGTTCACTTTTAAAAATCTGTTTACTTGAAGTGCTGGATAAACCTTAAATCAACAGTAAATTAATCCAAGTAAATGCAACAGACCGGAAGGCAGACAAATGCTAAAGAAATGAAGTATTACTTTTGTGTCCATAAAACTGTAGTGTCTATCATAGAAAGGAAAGAGTTACAAAAAATGGGAGACCACTTGGAGAACTTCCATCTCCCTTGCCTGCCTTTCATATTCCAGGTCATCTGGTTCAAGAATCAAATTGGAGTTAAAAAGAAACCAATTCCTGCATGCACAGCAGCTGCTGCCCTGACTGTGTCACTGAGTTACTCCCATCAAAAAGAACACTTTAATATTAGTGCTGGCTGCTAACCTGAAAAATAGAAGATGATACTGAATACTACTGTATGGCAGACTGATGCTCCTTTTCCTCCTGCACTTAAGAAACTGCTAAGGAATTTTTTTTAAAAAATCTGTTAGAATTAAAGCTTGAGAATTCACTCACTTTCTTGTACATAATCCTAATACAGGTAAACACAAATTCCTAAAGCATTTAAATTAACAATCATAGATTGCTTCTGCACTTTGCAGTATGTTACAACAAAAGTCAGAATTCAGGAAATGAGTTTGCCCCCCAAGACAAAAACCAGCTGCTGCTGAATGCCAAGTACTTTGCCACAGATACTCATTTTATTTGAGAAGTGCACATACAAAATGAAAAGGAAATAAATTACATTTAGATACTACTTTGTCAAGTGGCTTATGTGATGAGGAATCATATTTGAGTGAGCTTGATAAAGTCAAATAGTTAAAACCGATTACATTTTTCTCCCAACAGATGAAAACTTTGTTTGACTCAGACTAACTGGTATGAATAAATTATTTTGTTCTAATGTTAAAGTACTACCCATTTTACTTTTCAAAATGTCACGTTTCCATCTCTTCAGGAGAGGAGAGACCGAAGACACAAATCCTAGCAGCTTGTAGGAAAAAAAATATTTAAAAAATCATTAAATAATGGGTTAAGTTTCAAGAACAAAACTTAAATAATCTTCCTGAGGATCTCTAATTACTGAGATATTATAATCTGCAAATGATAACTTTTAACATCCAGTAATTCCCAGCCTAAAACACCAGCTTCATATGAGCTTATAAATAAGCAACAAACTCAAATATTGAGGAAAACACGCTTCCATTAAAGGAGATTGCCGAGTCCTAAATGGGCAGCAGTTCAAGAATGCTACACTAGTAGTCAGGCATGTACAATTTACAGTACTTTTACTTTTCTACTGCTGCCACTAAGTTTAGAACATGTCCTACAAAAAGCCCTTGCCGAAATTAAAATGTTCTGTAGATCTGTAGTATGCTTATTTTGGTACTTTTCAATACAAATCTTTGAAACCCTGCCTTCAGTCTGACTCCATCTTCAGTAATCTTCTCCTAGAATCTAATTTACCGTATTGTGTCTCCTCACCCCATTACACCCACATAGTTCCCCATGTGCTTTGGACAGGTTGTCAGTAGCATGCATCCTTACAGCTTCAGACCCTCAGTCTTTTGTCTTTTATTTTGTAAAAAAGCTGACACTGCTTTGCTATCATTTGTCTTATAATTTTAGCCTAAGTGATTTGGGAATTAGGAAAAAAAAAAAATCTTGCCATGTCATATGCAGATCGGTGTATAAAGGGAATGTGCTCATAAAACACATTCCACTTAATTGTTTGGCAAACTCTTCCCATATAAATAAATGCATGACGTCGAAAAGCAGTGAATGCTTTTACATATTATGCTTGTAAAAAGCAACAGGCAACACAGTCAATTTGCATTCCTCTTAAATTCTCAACAATAGCTTTGGAGGCTTTTGGACTTAGGTTTCTTAAAAACCCAAGTGATAAGATACTATGTATCACAATGGCAGAAGCGCAATTTCGATCTCATATCTAATAACCTAAGTGATGCAAACAGTGTAAGTCCTAAAATCTATCATAAAAGGGGTTATGTTCCTCTTCCCGCAGGAGAGAAATAAGAAAGGTAGGCAGAAGGAGAGAACTAAGCAGGTTTTTCCATTTCTCTCAGGACTGGCATAAAGTTTCCTGCCCACACTACACAAATAAGCCAGTTGTTAGTTGAGAGCTTTGGAGCACCTGGAATCACCAAAACCACTCTCCTTGTTTATTCTGAAGATAAACCCTCACCCCAACAGCAGAAACAAAAAAATTTTAAAAGTCCCAGATTCTAACAGCATAGCTGAATTATGAAAATAACACACCCAGTTTGTCAATGTATACAAGCAGAAAGAATTGATAATTTTGATAATTAATTCAATGCCATGAGAACTTTGAAAACACTTAATCACTTTGTTATCTCAAATTTGTTATTTCTGCACTGTATTTTCAGTCCTTTTTTTCCTTCAAATTTGGCTAGGCCTCATAACTGCAGCATCATTCTTGTACACAGTAGTTCAAAGTCCTCTAAGTGGTGCTTTAATTGATGCCCATGTGACCATTAAGAGGTATTCTGTTATTGCATTTGTTCAGCTCATCATTGTTGGGGTTTTTTCCTACTAAATATTGAAATAGCTCACAAAACTATTCAATAACTCGAAAATGTATTCACACCAGACTGTAATACCTTACACTCTTTAGCATCTTTATGGACAGTAATTTTATAGCATTTCTTTCACAGTAAGTTGTTTTCACTCCAAAATTCAATCCCATCTGTTTCAATTGTATACTCCCTCTTCCTTTCACTTAAGTTAGAGAAAGAATAAAGAGAGTCAAGCTTTTTCAAAACTACTCCTTGCCTTGAGTGCATAAAAGGGTTAATAGCAACTTCTGAAAGCTAGCAAATAAAGCTGCGGTCATACCCTCACACTTGCCTAGCTTACTGCTATAAAACCTTAACACTGTTCTCAACCTTCAACATCAAAGTAAATTAAACCACATCTTCCATCCACGCACAATGTCCAAAACAATTCTATTTTCAATGCTTTTTCAGACAGGTTTTTAGTGTAACATGCAGCATATTGTGAGACCTTATGCTTGAAGAATGCAAAGCTAGAAAAGAATTGCCATAGACAGTTCATGGACTGTTCATTATCTGTGTATTTATCTGCAGAAGAATTGGACTCTTCTCATAGTCCCTAGCTCAAAGTCACATACACCAGAGTAAATCTCAGCCTGCAGTCAGATAAATATTTTGCTGCTTAAACCAGCACTGCAGGCCAAAAGAAAAAAAAAAAGCTCACCCTAAAGAACCAGCAGACCTATCCTCCCCTAACAGTTTGTTCCTGCCCCTGACCACTCGCTGATACATGCCAGTACAAACCTTTATATGGCCACACTGTGGATTGTGAACCTGATTTGGCTGAGAAGTAGTTTAAGGGGAGGAAAAATCCCACCAAAACAAAACTAGCAACAAAATATGTTCACCATATAGCTGTCTGTGCAAACGTAAAGCACCACAACACAGGACTTATGTTTTCAGCAGCAGTACCAGCTGACAAAGTTTGACAATTTCTTTGCGCAACAACCTCAAGTCTGTGCGGGCAAAACTTCAGTTCCAGCATACAGCGTGGTCATTGAACCAACTAGAACTTTTCCATCTTGAATTTATATCACAGACCTGCCTTGCATCTTAGTTTAGTTTTTTGTTGCAGATCACTAAGTACACCTTTTGACAGTTTTCAAAAATACTGCATGCTAAAGTTCCTAAGTTCATAAAAAACTATAGCACCAGTGATATACTAAACCGTATCATTAATATTATTTCCCATTTAATTAGCCAGTTCTTTTGGAACTTTAAAAAACCCTAAACAACAACAGTTTTTTCTGCTCCTCTTAAGCACCTGCTCTCAATTTCTCCTCAAAAGTTACACAGAGTTTATATATGAAAAAATGTATATACATACAGATAGAAAAATAATTTCAGAGCTGCTATGCACCACAATTATTTGCAAGTACCATTACTAAATCAGGTAAATAACAATTCCACTTACTATTAGCTCTTACTCCTTTAAAAAACCTATTTATTTCAATAGTCTAGCAAATGTGAGTACACCAAAGGATGTTACATATGTACTTATGAAGTTCATGTACATGTATTTTAAATTTCATAAAGAAATTGTACATGATAGTGATCTTTAAGAGCTTTGAATATTAACTTTTACAAGCTAACAAAAAAGGTATATCAGCCCTTACATTCCAAGAGTTGAGCAATATTCTACAGGTTTAAGGCCCTGCACCAGTTCTGAAAATTACTGCTGGAGCAGCTCACATGAGAAGTTCTCCTTTCCAACCTTATCTGCTTGCAAGTGTAACAGAGCCTCACATTATTGCTGTGATTTATCTCAGAACTTTGATACCATCTATTAGCACCTTAGCATAGCAGACTTAATTAATGCCTTCTCCTGGCTATAGATCTGCTGCCTATTGTATTCTGTGACACTCTAATAACAACTATGGAATGTTAGTGGAAAGCTGTCCCCCTGGTTCTTCTTAATAGAAATAGCACCAGTTCTGCTACTTTCATTTTCAGGTTAACATGTTCCTGTGTTTAATGGAAACTTAAAATCTATGAGCCCTTCTACCATGTTGTGGGATAGCAAATGTTTGAATAACCTCAAAAGAAGTTTGCTTTAGCACCAGATGACCATACATAACACTACAGACATGAAACAGATGCTACAGCTTTTGATTCTCTACCTATTCAGAGAACAAGTCAGAAATTATATGTCATTTAAAAGCCAGCTGAAAAAAATAATACTTAAAGAAATCTGCAGTAATTAGAGGCAGAAAAAGGTAACTATTTTAGTCATGTCCACATTAAGCTTTTTATCAACATAGCCCAGTTCTCCTGATCTGCATAATGGGCCAGAGCAAACCCTCTCTGGGATCTGCCACATATCAATCTTTTTGTATGACCTAAAGAAAGAACATCAAAAGTCTGCGTATACTAAGTTTTCTCTTTCCAGTCAATCATTTCTTATTTGGTACCTGGTAGCTATCTATAATAAAATAACAAAGGCGTTTATAGCAGATGCCCTAGCAAAATACACTTATGCTAATATTCCTGGTTTTTCCCTGGTCACCCAGCAGAAGTGGCAAACTACACCGATGAGAACAGTTTTGCCATCACAGGGCATCCAGCCCGGAAGTGCTCTGTACACCACTGTAGCAGCAAACAGGAACTACAGCTGAAGTGATACACAGTATAGGAAACTGCATTTATACTTGATATTATACCGAGAAACATAGGTGTGGCCGACTCCTAAAAAACAGTTAGATCACTGCTACCCACAGTTGGTGGTCCCGTAACTCACCCATAGTAACCAATCATGTGAACTCTCCCAACTCACCCTATTTGTGAAGTTAAATGTTTCAGCCTGAATAACTTGATTTCAGCCTCTTCTATGACCCACAGTACCACAGCAGCAGAATTCCCAGCAGAGCTGGTCCATTTAGATGAACATAAGCCTGGAACTGCACACTGCTATTCTGTTTGTTAGTGTCTGTTCATCACAGAACTCAGCCATATCCTCTTCACCAGTTGCCAGAAGTTGCACTGGCAAAACTGATGGATCCCACAAAACTGCATTAGTTTGACACACAATCACAGAATTCCTGAAGATTCAGGAAAGCACCTCACAAAGCAACGGGAGAAAATGCACAGAACGGAACTCTGCTCCATAGGACGCATGCCTACACTGCCATGCAAGTAGTTTAATTCACTAGTAGGCTGTCAGACAGTAAGTAATCAGTAACTGTAAAATGGCAGTAACAAAAATGGCATGGACTTGTGTCCGTGTCACATAATTATATTGCTGCAGTTCAAATAAACTAATCAGATACAATGCTACTGCAAGGACAGGCCCAAAGCATTTTGTTAACCAATGGCACTACTAGTTTGTTTCAGTGTAGTACTTCTGAATCCTATCTCAAAGTAACAGAAGTTACTGATCAGATCATACGACATAAATCTCATTTCTTTAAAAACAAAACACCCCCTCACCCCAAACACTCGCAAAGAATCCTTTTGCCTTGTGCCAGGAATTGCAGACCAAGTGTTAATAATTAAAGCATCAAAGTACCATACAAATGCCTTGCCCACAGAGCAATCTCTCATGAGAGATGCTCAGTCCATTCCTGAACCCATTCACTTACTGCATCCACATAGAGAACACAAAACAAACAAGCCTACCATCAACCAATTTGTACCAGTTGTACAAGTGATTTCTAGAAAAAGCAAAACCAAAAAAGCAGACAGACCTTGGTGCTGCACTTAACATGCCATAAGGCTTTTGTTACTCTGAATCTAAGTAAAGGCCATGTAATGTCTTCCTCTCTAATTCAGCAAAGCACTGAGACATTGACGAAGAGATTTTTAATCCCCTCATTAAGCCCTTAAATCACCATTTCCCAATGTAAAAGACATGTTTATCTATTGTACTACAGATCTTAGGTTACATTGTAATGAATGACCATTCACAAGGTATAAAACTGTTCCTGTAGACCTGCTACACGTACTGTAACTAAATAAACTTCTCTACTAGACATCACTAACAATTTAACTAGAGTTAAAATAACAGATCTGGGTCTTAGAAAGACATCTGCTCTGATAAAGAAAATTCAGTCAAATGTGTGAGTCTACATCACATACAAGTTGCTGTGTTAACAGGCAGACTGACAGAATTGAGGAGGAAAAATACCCAAACCAAAACAAAACCCAAACCCCCACACATGCACCTACCTAAAGGTATTTTAAGGACTGTTTATGTTCCACTGAGAACAGGATGTATATTTTACTAATACAAGTTTTGAACAGCATACTGTTTAAAGAGTAATATATACCCGCAAATGGAAAATTCTGAAGTGCTTCCCTAAATCCACCAGTTCTGGAAGCGTTTGTAGGGACCTGAGAAGCCCCAAGCAGCTGTACACACATTTTCATGTCTAAACTGCAGTAGACTAGTTCAGGATATTTTAAATTGAACGTGACATTTTCTTGTTCTGAAAAAACAAGAATAATTCAAAATTTTGTGAGGCTAATCTGTCCTAGCTGAACAGTATTTGAAGGCAGTCTTATTGACGAGTGTTCAGCCTAATTACAGTGTCTATTCAAAACAGATTAATTAGGTTACTTGTACCTTTTTAAGGTGTCCTTAGGCACTTGACCACAGCTAATAATAAATACCTTTTATCTCTACAAAAGCAAGCATCATTACCTCTATTCTAAAGATGAAGAAACTGAGACATGAGTAAGCAAAGTCATCTGCCTAATGTCACCTAGCTGAGAGCAGAGCAGCCAGAATGAAATGCAGGTCTTCGAGTCCCATCTAGAAATACTAACTAACACTAACCCAACAGAGTGAAGTACAAGTGTCCAATTTTTTATGCATTTATATATAAAAAAAACCCCATAGTGGTGTAATCCAAGACCCAACAGCCCAATTTATATGATGCAGAGTAACAAAATACTTAATATTTTTCAATAGTATTCATCTTTTGAATATTCTTGTGCCAGATATGAAGCAGAAGAATAAAACAAACTAAAAACTGTATCATATGTACCATCCTGTAAGCATAATTTACGTATATTTCGGTTGTGGAAGTGTTCATCACTACTTTAAAAAAAAAACCAAAAACACAAATAAACACAACTTACCAATGGCCTTTAAACATGATCCTGTCATGAAAGTCATGCTTCAAGACTCCCAAGTACAGCATCTTAGGCAATTAGATGACTAGGGCTTCCATTAAAACAAAATATCAATTTAAAAAATCCCTTTGTTCTGAACAATACAGAAATAAAGACACTTTTGCCAATGTTTTGTGGTTTATAGCTTGAAAAACTCATTCCAAGTAGAGCCTTTAACACTTCCATTTGAAGCCAATGAGGATCTGTTACATGCTTATTTAAATTTAGGGCATAGCCCAAGTTCTCTATCTTGACCAAACAATTTCATTTAAGCAAATAAAACCAAGTATATAATATTTTTTTCTGGTGTTTAAACAAGTATTGTTTTGGAAGCACAATCTTGAGCGAACCAAAAATGTTCTTAAAATAAATCCTGTCACATTAATGAGAAAAATCTAAAGTTTAAAACATTCACATTACTGTCTAGAAAAGAAGTGGTAGAGAACACCTAGAAGTACAAAAGTGCAATCACTTTGCATGCAGAGTAGCTTCATGTAAATACTCTGAGTAACAATTTCTATTACCCCAGCAGAATTAACTTACTATGCTGACATCTATCATCACTGTCAAGAAAGCACACATCTTTGGAAGTACACACTACCTCACAAAAAGACCTTTTTTCATACAAAACTTAAAAGATTTGTGGATGCCTTATTTAACAGCCTACGGTATCCTAAGTTAAAGTTTATTTTTATGAGGAAACAGACTTGCCACTTTCACCAGAAAGCAAAGGGTTAAAGGCTGTGCAATTAACCCGCAAGCAAGCACTGGAGAGGCTAGTTTACCTGCTGGACAAAGTTCTAAAAGGATGCAAGCCCAGAGAAGGATAACAGAATTTTGGAAGGGAAGGCAACATCAGCAATACTAGTTCTTACCCAAGCTCTTTCCCCATCCTACAAAAGAATCTGTACTGGAGATGACAGGAGGTAAAAAGGTAAGCTGACTTTATGTAATCTTCCAATCTTTAGTAATCAGATCATTTTGCTGATGAAGCTACTAAACAGAACAAACAAAAAAGAGCATTTGTTTACTGCCAAGTTTATTTTGTACTATGCACTTGCTAACTACTGAGGAAAAAGCCTTGCATTTTTCACCTTGAACAAACTTATGTGAAAACTTGCTTAGAAGTAGGATGTGCTTTCCACACCCTATTAACTGCCTGTGAAATGTTTAAAGTATGATATAGAAAAATGGAGAAAATATTTTGTAGAAAAGGTAGGACAGAAATGTCCTGTGGATGTTTGCTAGCAGAGGTTTTAAAGAAACTGCTCTATCAGACAGAGTCACTTTTTAAAAATATAAAACTGTTTCTGTGAGAAGTGTGATCTAAGGCCTACTTAAGGCATGTTTCATTAAAGCCAGCACACTTTGAAACAAGTACATCTGACATTTGTTTTTCAGATTTTCTCAGAACCCACTTCACATCCTGTTCATCAGTAGTTGTAAAAGTCTGCCAGTCTTTGTATCAGGACAGTTCAATTGACTCATGACCACTGATCCACTTTGATTAACTTCATCTGAACCTAACAGTTCACTAACCACATCGCACTGGAGTATGCAGGGCTATCATAACCAGGTGCACGCAGAACGTACGGTATCAATAACCAATGTGTTATATTGATCACTGACTGATAATCACTTTAGATTCCATGTCATGATCATGCTTGGGATTAACCCTGGGTTTAGCTTGTTTTCAGTAGGTTTTCATGAGCATTAGCAAAACGTTTAAACCATATATCATTCACGATCTAGATCAACCCAATTACATGATGCTTTCAGCCTTCACTTTAGCCACGCATTCAACAACTTCCTCATCCCTCTGCACCAGATTGCAATAGGCAAGTAAAAGGGCATTTTACATATAAGCACTTTTAAAGCTAGAGCTCTCTAGATTGAGGAAGTTACCTCCTGAAGAAACAGGAGTGAAATGGCGTATCTCACACTTCACTGTAGTTCCCTTTACTTTGCGAACATGTCACTAAAGTAGCTTTTATGCACAGGTATATGAAGAGTAATTTGCTTTGAAGAATTCCTGAGAAAAATGATACTGATGCTTTCACATTCCACTGCTAATATGTGCTGCTGCAAACAGAACACCACCTTCACAGTGGTTCTTTCTGATAAGGAAGTTCCTCTTAAAAATACCTAAAAGTTAGCTGTACACACAGCTTAAACCCTACTGGGATTTCCTTGTTAACTTTGTAACTTTTCTGTCTTGCCCAAGGAACTGTATCTATCAATATAGAAGTTACCACATATAATGGAATAGACAGTGCAACTAAAGGATCTAATCCATCCTGGGTTTTTGGTTTTGTTTTTTTAAACTAGTATCACTTTCAAAAAACAAAAGACGCCCAACAAAGTCCCCTCAAACAACACTCCCCATTTCTGTTTAAATTAATCTGAACCCCCCTCTCAGTACTTCAACAGAAATTCTGCTTCCATTTAGCTTACCTGTAACAGTAGCATAGTTACTTATTCACACGGCTCACCACTTCAAACAGGTTTGCCAGCTTATAAATCATCGTATCAAGTTGGTATTAACATAGTGATTCTTCCTAGACACTTATGAGCCACTGATTAAAGTTCAGCATTTTAGATGCATTCTTAGCCTTCAGCCATCTCATGTGCTACAATATTAAGTAGACTACTACATCTCTGTTCTGCTTTCTTTTCCTTTGTTACTCAAGTGAGCACATCACTAACACTTAACGCTACAGGCGAATTTAACAGCATTTAGGAAATAAAATTTCTCCTTTTTAAAGCATGCCTTTCTAGTTTCTATTTGAGCGTTAAATTCAGTGCTTTCCATTTATGGAATTCTTACTTCGGCTAATTGTCCAACTAATAAATTCAGAAACACATTCTTTGCCTGGTTAAACATAACAACTTGCATAGATTTAGCCGTTTATATTAAAAAAAAAAAGATTTAAAACCCCCCCCCCGAACAACCAGCAAGCTTTCTCCTGGACAAGGAAGCGGAAGAGCTGGTAGGCTGAGCTGACATTTAAAGATAAGAACCCAAAAGCGAAGCTCCCGAATTGCAGCTAGTCCGGCAGCCGACAAGCAGAAAAGTAGCAATTGCACAGGCAACTGAAACGGGTCAAACTACCGGGAGGGAAACAGCCGGCCCTTGAGTTTTCCGGGCTTTTTACAATGTTGGAGGGTTGTCTGGGGATTTTTTTTGCAGTGACAAGAACCCTTGCCATGTGACAAATAACGCTGGTCGGACCATTTTCTCCTCTTCACAGGCTCCGAGTTCAAGGCCTACCAAAAGGAAGCTGCTCCGACTCCCTGCGCGGCGAAACGAAGAGGCGAAACGCTCTTTGCTTGACCCTGACGCGAGCGGTGGGGTGGCTACCGAGAGCCCCTCC
>VZZY01020898.1:203345-234963 GCA_013400335.1 Eurystomus gularis
GGAGTGCCCGGCCCTCAGCTCCCCCCTCGGCCCCTTCGTCCCTCGGCCCCTCGCCGCGCTCCCCCCGGCGGCGCCTCCCCCTCTGTAAAGCTCCGGCGCCCCGAGTCCTGCTGGGTCCTCCTGTGGTGGCGGTGGGAGGGGGGCGTGCGGCATAAACCGGGTGTTGGAGGTTGCTGGGGCTCGGCTCCGCCAGGCCTAGGACGCAGGCAAAGCCTTCTGGCCGTTCTTTAGCAAAAGCAGCTAGCTCAGGAGGGAGAGGCCCGGAGAGAGGGCAGCCACCTGCCGCCTGGGAACCTGCAGCGGTGGCCCAGGAGGTTGTGGTGAGTGGGGGCTGTTAATGCCGTTCTTATTAAAGGGATAAACATAAGTATTTGGGGTGCTTGGTGAGTTTTGGGGGGCGGAGGGGTGAGGCTGACACTGTTCAGTTAGTCTGCAGAGTAACAAGCTTCCGAGAGCTTCAAAGTCAGTTTGAGTGTCTGGAAGGAAATGGTTTCTCTTCCCTCTTGGCAGCATGTGACACTGGTAGTCTCGGTTTCCTGCCTGTGTTGGTTGGTTTTTTTCACCTGCCCATAAACACGTACTTTTTTGTTGACTAGTCTATACACATGTGCATTCTCATTCCACCTTAATATTGGAAGTTACATTAGGCTAATGGAACTCATGCAAAACGCTGTGTGGAAGTGATTAAAACATTTTTTTTTTTGTCTGTGCAGGTCATGTCAAACTCACATAAGCTCAGGTGTTTTTGATAGATTCATCTCTATGCAAGCATCAGCATTTGTTCTGTTTATGCTAGTGCATCTCTGTATGGCTACAGGCCAGTAGTAGTCTGTTTGCTCTAGAACTGCTAGTTAAAATTTTGGAGGGTTTGCCTTTTTTTTTTTCTGAGGAAAAAGGGAATAGGAGAAGTAAATGTTCAATCACTACTACATTCCTAGCAAGTGTGAAACATTTTAAGTGTTCTTTTACTTCCACTGTTGAGCACCAAACAAACCAGACAGTCTGAAGTTCTGTCATGAAGCACAACAGAATTCTATGAGCATATACACACAGTTAATTTCCCAAACATTAAGATAGATCTACAGTAACAATGCATGTCTTTACAGATATTAAGACTTTTTCACTGACTTATGCCTAAGTCACTGTGTTGGTACAGTTCATAATCTAGCACACATACAAATCTACATACAGACTTGATCCACTTGAAGCCAATAGTTTAATTTCTGTTCTGTGTGGCCAGAAAATTACAAGCTGGGAAGAAAAGGGAAAAGTAGAGAGGAGGAAAACTTTTACCTGCTAGTTGTATAACAGTCACTATTTTACAAATAATATTGAAAGTTCATAAATCTGGGGTTAACAAGAGTTTTAATGCAAGATTTTAATTACCTGCATTACTGTGTGACAGCGACCACTGAGGAAAACGTATCTTAGACTATGGGAAAAAGTGAGCCAGGAAGTCTGGTGACCAATAACTGGGATTGCCCCATAACCAAGGTATGAGTTATGTACCTTGTGGCTCTTGATCACATAAAGATATTTCCCTGATGCCCAGATTCAGAAAAGTGACCATTTGAGGAATTTACATTCCAGTTCCTGATACAATTTATAATTTAGACCCAGGTGTTGTATATTCCTTTCTGATAGCTAAGGTATGTTTGGTTATAACCTTGGTTATAAAGAAGAAGTTCAGAAATCATTCATAGGACTCAATTGTGGAAAAGGCTGTGTGGGGGAATCCTAGTTATTGTTCACCAGACTTCCTGGCTCGCTTTTTCTCATAGTCTAAGTTTCACATTATCCAGTAAAATTTGTGCTATCGCAGCTTTGCTGTCACTTGTATGAAGTAGTCCTGGTTTAGCAGTCACATGTCAAAAGACATGAATGGGCTTTACTTGTGGAGAACATGGTGCAGTTTGGGGCCCGTTGGGGAAGAAGGTGGGGAGCAAAGACATTTATACAAAAATTTCTAATTCTGAGCATGATAGACTGATGCCAAACTGTAGTTAAAATTCATTTGAACTCGTTTTGAGAACAGATACATAATGACATAGAAGTAATCAGAAATTACTGGATTACTGTGACTTTGTGTACTTGTCAACATTTATGCGGTCCATTACAGCAGCTTATCTACTAGCTGGCTCTCATTGCGAAGGAAGAGGAGTCAATGTGCTAGCATGTATATTTTATGAGATGTGGTCAGAGGGAAATGCAGACTGTGCCCAAAGGAAAACTCATAGGTATATGAGTGGGTGTCAAAGGTCGTGAAGCTTTGAGATTCTGTGTAAAATAGGCAGCTGATTTCAGTTCATACTTAATCTAACCTGCATATTAGCTCTAGCCTAAAATGTATTGTTATCCCTGTCAAGACAGGGCCTATAATCTTTCTTGTGTTCCCAATGTTGTTTACACAACTTGAAGTTACATACACTTAGAAGTGTAGTGGTACAGGAATCAAAAGAGGGACGGGTTTGAAAGAACAACATTAGCATAGCTACATCTCTGATACTTAATTATTCTTCCAACAGAGTCTGGAAAACACAAGGCAGTGCTGGACAACTGTAGCTCTACGTTTAAGTACTGTGACAGTGAATTACTGAGCAAGAGAGAACATTCCAAGTGAGTCCCAAAATAGAAGGCAGTTAAGTACGTAAGTCCAAGAATTTAGCATTATATGGAATCCTGAGCTCAGCCTGTGCCTTAAAATATCTGAATGCTATTTTGTCAGCCATTATTCTGTTAGCTCATTCCCTGCACTCAATTAACACGCTAGAAAAGTAAAGTGAATGAAAGGAATGTCAGTACAATTGGCTAATGCCTTAATTTCTTTTCTTCAGGTTGTGTTATTAAAGTCTTTTTCCCAAACACTTGGAAAAGTAAATAGCTGAGACTTCTAGTGATCCATGTGGTGCAAAGCACACCTTGTGAACCCTTGAGTGTGATACAGAACTCTTTAGAAAAATATCCAGCGTACTGAAAGCAAAATTTAGGAAATTTTCAGGGTAATTTTTAGAATAGGTCTAGGTAGTCCTATATGTCATCTAAGGAAGGGCTTGCCTTCACTTGGTGATGCATATAGAAATGAGGACTGAGGGCAGGTGAAGAACACCAGCTAGGTGTATAATAATATTCTTATACGTACTACCAGACTCTACCAGGAACAAGTAAACTTTTATCTAAGCTTCAGGTTAATCTTGGTTGTTTACATTAGTGATGAATTCTAGAGGGACAACAACGTAAGAGACATGCTTGGGTATGGGCTGAATGAAACTCTTGCGAAGGAAGAAATTAGGTACCATTCTACACACACTGTGTTAGTGGGTGAATGTGGCCAGAGCAATAGTAGGCCAGCCCACCACCTTTTTAGGCACAGAACAAGCTCAAGGACTTAGTGACCTTTTTGATGGGGTGGAGTAAAGATTATTTAATTTTGCAAGTAATATTGATACCTGTTAAAGGAAATCTTTCTTTCTCTTCTCTCTCTCTCTCTCATAAAGTGGGAATGTTAAATGTCTGCTTTAGGATAGCAATTTCATTAAGTTCTTTTGCTTAGGAATAAAGGCAAGTATGTAAAAGCAACATAGTCCCAACATTAGTTTTTTAAAACAACAAACCAAAAAATAAAATGAACACAACAGTTTTTTAATAATGTAACCATTTGTTCTCCCTGACTTATAGACATAGCAGTATTACTCTTGTATTCCCATAGTTGTCCTTCTCAGCTGAATCCTCTGAAAACCTTATGAAATCCTGGGGCTATAAGGCATAGGAAAAATGAGATGGGAGAATGTATGCATCTTTTGCCTTCTTTGTTTACTTCAACTTGGAGATGTTGCAAAAATAGTATATTACTGAAGAATAGTATTTTTCATCTTCCTGTTTTGCTTCTCAAATCATTGTGGAAATAGAAAGCTTTGCTTTAAAGAGCTTCCACTAGCCTTGCAATAGATTTAGAAAGAGATGTGTCTAGATCAGGTTAAACTTTGAGATAAAAATTAATATAATAATCTTTCTTAGACCAGCAACTTGCTGATGGCGTTTATTAAAGAAAATGCCAAACAGGAGAAAAAGAAAATCAGAAGTGTGGACAATTTTAACATGTTTAGCTTGAGAATGTTGTTTCCTTTCTTGAAAACTCACTTCTTCCATAGTATTTCTTAGAAGTTAATTACCTTTCACTCAGATTTCTTAAAGGGAATTCCCTCTAAGAAAAGGTTCCTGAGAGAGAGCATGAGAGCTCTCTCAGGCTCTTACTGGTGTACCATGGAGGGTGGTCTGTCATGAGCAGAAAAATAAAATGACTATGTGAGTTTATTTTAGCTCTTATGGTGCTTGCAAATTTTGCATATTCTTAAACTATTCCTTCATTACTCTTTTAATTACACAGCTAATCTTACAGCTTTTGAGCGGATTACTGTGATGTAATCATAACCCTGCTAGCAATCGCTACACACTTTCTAGTTAAAATTTGTCTTCTGTATTTACATACTATTACCCAGGGCTAAGTGTAGGCGTATTATCACCCCGCCAAGTAGGAAGATGCTATGAGGAGTGGAGTGCAACAAACCTTACCGTACTATCTGCTTTATTAATTCTGGACCCTGGGAAGACTTGCAGTCAGTGAGAAAAGAGTGCTTCAGGGGAAGGAGGTTCATTCGTGTTATGGCCTCCTGTTCTTTTCCCTCCGTCTCTTATAAGAGAAAATCTACATTATGTCAGTTAATATCAGTGCAGCCCTGTAGAGGGGAAGTGCCTTACCTGTGCAGAACTAGCAGTAAGATCAGACCTTATTTCTTTAAAGGGGATCAGCTTGGATTATTCAAAGTAATAACAAAATGCTTTATGTCTTTACATTAAGGCTATGATCCTACAAGTGGATCAACGTGATGGATCTTTACACCTATGCTAAGTCGCAGTGATTCTAATTAAATTTGATTATAGGATCAAGCTTAACAAACTCAGTGTGGTTTCTGCAGTGAGCTCTGCACAGATGGACTCTGCTTTCATTGAAACCACTGAATTGATTAGGGCCTGATGCAGCATTGGTAACATCAAGGCCTTATTTTCTAAGAATGTAGGTATGAGATCACTACAAGCAAGGTAACTACACCTTTGGATAGTTCCTGGTCTCTTTGCTTTATTTCTGTCGATTGCAAGCACATTCATTCAAATGGTGGCTTACCTGAAGTGCCTTAGTTCATCACAAAAACAAGGCAAGATGCATTCAAGAGTAATTCAAAATATGTTACCCTGTTATGGAGAATTTGCAAAGAAATGTAGGTGGCTGTGACCTAAAGATGCTATGAATAGACATTAGAAAAGTGGGGCTCTGGAGATAAGAAGGATTTTCAAGTGCAACTTTTTGTGATCCTACAAAAGGCTTTGCAAATATGAAAAAAACATGGAATTTGAGAGTCACAACATAGTATAAGTCCCAGTCTGCATTTGAAGGGCAGGGGAATGTATTGCAAAGGATGAGTCAGACATGGGCTTCCCCAGAGAAATCTTTGCTAAGTAGGAGATCTGTGCTTAGAGGACTACTGCAGGGATGTCTCTGTTGCATGCTTCTAAGGTGGGATTTGGCCTGCCTTTGGAAAGTCTGTTGCTGCCAGCAATGCTAGACTGCAGATTTTCTGGCAGGTCCCAGCAGGGTGTGCAAACGTTGGAAAGTTGTGTCCATTCTCCTCTGCATCATGGTACTGACAGACTGGTTTCACCTTGTGCTGTGGAAGTTAATGTGTGTGACTTGTGAACTTATGGTTGTCCTCAACCAATTTTAATTTGCTGTTTTGAAATCTACAGCAAAGATTGACAGAAACAGGAGCTAAGGCCTTTGCCTGAAAACATGTATAGCAGCAGTGCCATGCCTGGTGGTCAAAGATTTCTTTTAGCTCTAATGTGTTCATGGACATTATAAACAGCTATGCCAAATGATCCTGAAACTGACTTCATCAGACAGTCTTAGATGGAAATGATTTTTGGTCATGATTAACTTGATGGCTTTTTTCCCCCTCCATGTCTTTATCTCCTCTCAGAGATGGTAGCCTGTATATGTAACTCTGTCAGGGATTGAAGTCCTAATTTATGAACTTGTACTTAGTATGCAGTGTCTCCAAATTAAAAGGGCAGATCTATCTTCATCTAATGAACACTTAAAAAGAGAGTTACCGGGCAGGTTTATAGCTCTAATTGCATTCTCCTTGCTCTGCTGGGACTGACATCCACAGGACACAAGAGAGCTTAACTTTCAGAGAAAATGACAATTGCATCAAACAGTATTAAGAGAGAGACACATTCAAAAAATGTTAGACCTGATACCAGATATGTTACTGCTTCCCCTTCTCTCTCCCTTCTCTTCACTGCCTGTCTTCCTCCACCCCTAATTCTTTCATTCTCATGCTATGGCAAATAAACTTACTCTTGTGTAATTTAGTGCAGCTTCACATTGCCTGATTCATCTTCTACCGCTTTTGAACCCTGTGGTTCAGAGGTGGCTTGCTACAGTGTATTCCACTTAATAAACTGTTGTTTAAGCATAAGTGAGGAAGTAAGAATAGTATCTCTCTCTTTTTTTTTTTCCTTCTTTTTTCCCTTCTTTCTACTCCCTTCTCCTTTGAAGCGGGATGGTCATAATAGGGGTGAGCAGGGAAGTTAATCACACATTCCATTTGGGATACCTTTTTAACTAGCTGTAACCGAAACTTTCACACATCTTCAGAATGTTCAAAGGCATTTTCCCACGTGTGAATGAATCTGTTGGCATTCTTGTGTTGCCTGACAATACACACCATGTAGAAAGGCTTAGATGAGATTTCTATATTGGAGACTAGTCAAAAAGTTAATTGTGGAGTGGCTTTTCTGACTGAAAAGTTAAATGATTAGATATCTGAAAGAGCAACAACAATGAAATTCTAGTGCTTTTCTTAATTTCCTTAGAGACAGAGACACCGGTTGGTTGTCTTTTTTTTTTTTTGTCTTTTTTTTTTTTCCAAAATGTAATGCATTTTCTTGTAAACAATGTTATGGTTTAGCTTGGGTTTATGTTATAGAGCAAATACTGGATGTCTAAAGGACTGAATCAGTTTGGGTTAAGTAGCTTTGAAGTGTGTTGAAATGCATTTACTGAAATTCCACACTGTCGGTATGACCTTGGATTTGAACCATTTATTATAATCACATAATGAAATATTCTAGTAGAAATATAAAATACTTTCAGGTTGGTTTGCTGCCTAGCAGGTAGTTTGCAGTTAGTGAACTTGTTTCTTCTTTGTAAGGAAAACAAGGTGAGAATCTATGGAAGGGCGTATGGAAAAATGTTTTGGAGTCTGGCTCTGTTTTCTGTATCGATGCTGTCAAGGAGCAGTCAGCTAGAGGCAAACACTGAGGTGGAGTTAATGGCAGAGAGGACTGAAGCGTACGGGGTTGATATTTGAAATGTGATAACCTGGATTTTCTTTACATTCATTTACCTCTTTGCTTGCTGCAATGTTGACATGTTAACTTTAATGAAGGCAGCTTTTACACAAGTGTTAGAAATGTCTCTTGACTAATGGAATGCCTTACTCAGCATGCTCTCATTCTTTCCTTCTTGACTGATTCTTTACTTTCTTCTGCCTGTTCCCTACAAACACCACACATTCTCTCCCTGCCCCTTACTGGAAGGAGTGCAGTGACGGAGCAAAACATGAAAATTAAGTGTAGTAATCTAAAAATAAAATAAAATAATATAATATAATTACCCTCCTTCTGCTCTATATTCTTTCTCTCCATCCTGGTATCCGTCTAAGACTATTTGATTGAGGTAGAAGAGCTTAGCTTAATTGGAACTGAGCTGAATCTGGTAATAATAATGATGGAGATGATGGAGACGTATCAATAATATGATATCAGTAACTTTGGAACCATGGCTGAATTCCATAGGATAAAAGTGCATAATTACCTTACGAGTTGCATAAGCAGCCTAATGTTCACCTGAACATTAATTTATTAATCATGATAGATAATAATAACAATTTCTAGAAGAAAGCACCACATCTAGGCATTGAAAACATATGTTTTCACTGTGGACCTAAATGCAGAAGTAAATCCAGTTGTTATTTAAACCTGCTATGCCTGTAGAATTTGATTTAACATTGGAAGAGTGCAATAATAGGCAGGGTAATAAAGTTGTATGCTGTATTATGAGGCATGCAGGCTTTAGATACAGCAGACAGTATGTTATAACTTGTTTTCATAACATTCTGATTATCAGATCATACTTCAAAATATGAGCATTTTGTAAGTATAATACAACAGAAGTCATTTAAAAGAAAAAGGTGCAACTGAGGTCAGTTGGGGGTTGCCATTCACAAGCTGTCCTTAACTCTGTCTATTGCTTCCCTTTTTCCCAGCAAATCCAGTGTTTAAGAAGGATTGTAAGACCCATGTAATCATTGAGGATTTACTTCCTCTGGTTCCTGAGAGCTGTTCAGCCACAACACTGTTGTTTTATGTTTTTTAAATATACACTTCAGCTTTACAAGGTACAGATGGATGTTACCAGGAAGTATTTTGGATAACAACAACTGTAAATTGTTGCTTAAAATTAACATTTTAAATTTAGGTATACATAGGTTCAACTTTTGGTCTTGCACTGACAGAAGGCACTGTAGTTCTACAAGCATCTTAAACACAACTGATGTAAATTGGGACTCAGGCTAATGAGGTCAAGTCTCTTTTCTCATGTGCTAGTACAAAATCTTCTTAATTGTCAGTTTCAATATTAAAATGTAGAGGAATTCTAAATATGTAATGGTTAGGCTAAGGTTCAGGCTAGGCTTAAGGACTCTAGTTTTGAATAATCTTTGCTGGCAAAAAGTTCTGTTGTCTGTGGTGAATAGAGAGCATAATACTCTGATACAAACTGCTTAGTATTTCTTAATGCTTAATCTTTCTGAAGGTTATGTGGTGTAGATTGGTGGATAAATGACATTAATAGTTTAACTGGAGTGCTTTAGAATTGCAGTTTACCTTACACAGTTTCCAGTCTTTGCTGTAATACAGGTAAAATAAAGAAACATTTGTGTTTTTTCACGTGCAACTTTTTTTATTGCATACTCTGTAAGGACACTATTTGTGAGTGGTCTTAGCATAAAAAAAACGAAAGAAAAAAGTACATTTTGTAATGGGAAAGGTGTGAAAGAGAGAAACTAGTGAAAGGTCTGAAACTCGAGGATTTTCTTTATAAATGGAAATTTTAATATTAAATTGCTCCATCTAGTGGCAAACTACTGAAACTGATAATTTTTCTTTACTAAAGGGTAATAATCAGTAATGATTATTCCTTTTAAGAATTTAAAACTGAATTCTTCTTTTCCACGGGAAGTTTTCTGCCAAGGGAACTCCACATGTGACAAGGTGAAAATCTTGATTTTCCTTCCAGTTAGTTCTAAGGTTCTTTGCTGTCTACTTCGATAGAAGCAAGCCTTATGTGTCCAAATGTCTGAACTGCTTTTGAGAACTTGGTCATAGTGCCTTGATACCTTTGGTTCGAGTTCTCCTTGGGGCTAGGAGGGAAAATGGACGTGCTGGGTTGCATCAGTAATTAATACAATAAGGAGGGAGTCTCTGATTCTTTGGCAAGGAGTTAAAATACACAGTTAATCATTTACTGAGTACAGCATGCTGAGATGCATTTTGCATTCTAACATGAGATAAATTTCTGTTGCAGATTGTTTCATTGAAACCTTAACTGGCATTGATACTGTACTTTTTATAATAATTACAAGCTAACTGAATGATTTGTTAATGTCAATATACTTTGTAAGCGATTGGAATTCTTATGCCAATCAAGGAGAAAACTCTGGTGTTTCCCAGTCATATGAATATAGGGAGAAAATTCAAAAGGAAAAAGTTCAAGGAAGGGTTTGATCCAGACACCTTTCATGCCTTCTTCCCTTGCACACCTTGAAAAGACATATTCTGACAGAAGAAGGGAGCTCTTTAGAAGACTTACATATTTCCCTCTGCCCACTGCTGGGATCCCTTGTGCAGCTGTCTTTCAAGGGTACTTAGGCACTTAAGAATGCAAGATCTTAGAATAATGAGTCAATTTCAGGGTGGGTTTGTGCTATTGTTTTTCTGAATGGAGCAAAACAGCCAGCAGCTGAAGTCCTGCAGAAAAAAAAAAACCCAAAATATTTAAAAATTAAAAGCAAGGAAAAGAAGTAAAATAGTTTAAAACAAAATTTGAAATATTAGATTAAAAAAAAAAAAAGATGACTGTTCTTGAGAATGTAACAGATGCACTGGACCTGCTGACTCATTATCCTTTACTTCTCTCATTCACTTCACAGTTTTGATTAATCTGCTACATAAATAATTCATACACCTTTAATTCCCTGGTAGGTTAATTCTCACTTCTTCTTGGTCCATGTCCGAGTACTCCTTTTATATTAAGAAATGTCTCTGTAACACCAGAAAAGTTGCATTTTATTCCAAGACTGTTGTTATTATTCACTTGAATAACAGAACATAAACCTTGTAGTGCACTTTTCTAGATTTCCTCTCCCAGTTAGATTGGTCACTTAAAATTGCAGATCACTATTCCTATATTCCTTTCCCAGGCAAATGAACCCATTAAATATCACAATTGCATAACTTCCATGCTAACTGAGGTTTCCTTGCAGCATGCATTTAACCTCAGCTGTTACACTTTTGGCTGAACCTGTAGTGCCTGAAATACAAGGTAACACATCCTAATAATAATGCATGAACAAATAACATTGCTGTGAATTGAAATGGTGCTTTTCATCTTTTGTGGTTCTCACATAGCAGGGGCCTTCTCAGGTAATAAAGCCAGTTTGGTGTACCCCATCTCTGTCTTTTTCTGCGTCTTTTTCAAATCCTGATGGATTTGGGGCTGTTCTTTCTGAAGAACGTAGTTTCTGCAGATAATCTTCGTCAGTGTTGCTGTGGTTGAGTTCCTTCTTTGGTACTGACATCTACATAAGTACTGACAGAAAACTGAACAAAAATCTTTGCACCTCCTTCTGTTGGACTGGGGAAAACGAGAGATACCAGTGAATTACAAGATTTAAGGCAGGGGGCTGCCTACTAAAGGATTTGCAAAAGTGAGAAAAGAAAAAGTGCTGCTTGAATAATTACATTGTTTGAAGTATTTTGGAATACACATCCCAAAGACAGTTTAGTCTAGAATAGTGTCTTTCATTCAGTTTGTCATTTGAAATGATGTGATCCTTTTACACTAACCATACACAAATTTGATAAGTATTGCTAATTCAGGTATGTATCCTGTCTATTGGAAAATCATTTGACTTACACAATTTCATGTTTTTAGTATTTCTGAACAAAGTTTTCACTGGGAACTGAGAGTAATTTAGAAGGACTCGTCTCTTCAACTGCTTGGAAACAGTCATGTCTAGAGTAATTCTGAGAGGGGTCAAGTTCTTGCCCTGATTACTTTGGCTATCAGTCTGTATTTTAAAGAAGGGTGTTACATAATATTATCTAGCCATAGATTACTCCATTTTATTTACATCCCATTTTAAGAAGTACCCATCTTTAATCTGTTAGGAAGATTCAGTTGGCAAGTTTTTTGTCTCTGTATGCTACAAACCTAGATCTATATTCTCTGGAGGGACTTGCTAGGCAGTGTTAGGAAGTAATAGTAAATGGCTTACAGGTCAACTAACCAATGCCAATTTTCTTAGTCTGGCATGCATTTCTTGCTAGGAAAAAAATGATGAATATCTGGTTTTGGTTATATTTGTTACATGGTAAGCTATCTTCTTCGTGGTAGCCAATGACAACTTGGGCTTTTTGTGTTGGTGAGGTCCTCAGCTGTGAGGGATGCTTTTTAATTATTTAGCTTTCCAGCTTTTAAAGTATGTACTCTGGTACTGAGCACTCCAGGGTTTTGAGATTGCTTTATCTTAAAACAGTGGAAATGTCCTTTGAGTTAATTAAAAATATATATATTGAATCTTTGCATGCTTTCTTGTTTCCAGAGGCAGATACATTGTCAGAATATGCCTTGCAATGATTTGTGCTGGTGTGATTCTGCTTTTCTCTAGAGCTGTGTTGTTGTGCACCCCTACTGATTTTGATCTTGGAAAACGTCTAAACCATTGTCTCCTCATTCCATCCAAAATGCTGTATTTTTCTGATGAAATATACTTGTTTCAAGCCTGAGCCGAACAACAGAAGTTTCAGGAAACGGTGTCTCAAAGTGTGAATTGAGGGAGAGGATATTTAATGTATATATTCTTCTATTTTTTCAAACTGTGCTCATCAGAACCTTGCTGTTACTCATACGCAGTATAACTAAAATTTGATATTGACTACTTTTTTTTTTTCTTTATTCTTCATCCTCACTCCTATAATGCTTCCTTGGTTTCTAGCAGAAAATGTCTTTTAAAAAATGTTATGAGTGTACACGGAATTGATGGGCTTTTTAGCTTTTTGCAAGTTACCAAGAGTACCTATCTGCTGATCCATAGACATCTGAGCCTTTTCTCCGAACAGCTGCCATAGAACAGTTCATGACTTGTGGAGTAGCTGGGTTTTTTAGCTTTGTTCTGGACTTGAAGAGCTTGCTTCTTCCCAAATTTCTAAAGGTTTTGGTCTCATGTACCTTCTTAATCAGACAAAGGCCATGATGTTTTTGATGCTGTGAATCTGTCCTGTGGCATTTTAGATTTTAAATTGTTTACCATATCAGGTTGCTTATTTAATAAGCTTAATGCTGGATTATGTTACTTAATTGGACAAATAACTATGATTCTAATTACTTCATCAGAAAGTGCTTCTAATTCTCCCAGCGTGGCTAACCTCTAAAGGTTTTCATTTTGTATTGTAATAAAATCTAATCTTACTGATCATTCAATCCTTTTCCATCATATAGATGCGATCTCCCCAAAAGAAAGAAATGTAAATGTTTTTAGGATTTTTTTTGTTTTCATTGTGTTCTTACAATAGATGTATTTTTCTAGTTCAGTTAGGTTCAACACCTCCCTTCCTCCACCCCCAACTTTCTTTCATATATTTCTTATTGGGTACAATATTCCAACTGCTGTTATGTTTCCATGGTTGGACTCTTCTAAGCTAACTGAAAATGACTAATTTTCAGATCCACCTCTAATCAGCAGTAAATTATGTCCTTCTCAATGGTGTGTACTGTGAACAAATTAAACCAGTATGTGACTTCTTTTCTTATATGTATTTCCATACTGACAGGTAAAAAGCATTCTACCCAATTGTTCTGCTCGGGTTTGTTTTATTTTGTTTTTTGACCTCTGGTACCCTGTGGCCTTTAGGAATAATTTCAGTCCTAATAGTGTAGCTAATTTGAAATTATTTCCATTGCATCTTTTCTGTGACTGCAGAACAATTCATGGACTATTTTGGTGCTCCTTTCCAGATTTACTGCTACCAAAGCTGCAGTCCACATTGAAAGGCAAACTCTCCACGTCCACATTAATGTTTCCGTGAAATTATGAATCAAAGCTTTAGAAGCAGAACATCTGAATAGGAATAAAGCATTCTTATTCTGGAACAGGTGGAATCACATGGTATTACATTAACATACCTATGAATCCACATGTAGAAGTCCTGAATTTCTCTACTCCATTGTAAAACAATAAATAGGACTGCTCAGGTACAGAGCAGAAAAATGGCACTTTACTTGGCTTCTGCGAAGACTTCTCACACTTCCTGTGTTTATTGCTAATGTGAGCTTCCCACTGTTTCATTTAACAGGCTGTTCATGGCATCCCATTTTCTTTAGCAGATTTCTATCACAGCAGTTACTGTCAGACATGACAGACTGGCAGCTGCAAATATGAACCAGGCATAGTAGGAAAAAATTTAGGTGTTTAAAGACTCTTATCTTTTTCAATTGCTTCTCTTTTTTTTTTTTTTCTTTTTTTTTCTGTTCTCTAAACTGAATTTTGTCCTGTTATTCTCCCAGAGTAGAAATGTGGGCTTTAAGTTTTCCCTCCCCTTCTGTGACTAGGAGATGGGTTACAACATGAAACCTGATTTGGAATAGAAAAGAACCAAGGGATGGCAATGGAGGCAAACATCCACTAGAAGTAGCATATTTCAGTCTACGTTCGAGGTTTAGCATTAGACTGGTGTGTTAGAGTGTAGAACTGGACATTGTGGATAGCTCCTTGTGGACTTGTGTAGAGGTGTGTTAGGAGTCTGGAAGGCTGATGCATCTACGTCAGATGATCCTGTATCTGTTAACAGGTAACAGACTTGTGATACATTACAAACATGTACCAGGAGCAGTATAGCAGTCCAGCAAGTCTAAAGGAAATGCACCTAGCTCACTGAGAAGTAGAAACAATGCCTGTGGCTTTCTAGCAGTGAGATTGTTGCCATGAAGGATAGGACGTTGGACTTAGTTTGAAATTTGTCTCCTTTAAAGGTATTGTTCTCTCATGTTTATTTGCCATAAGACAATATTCACTTATTTGTGTGCCTGTGCTCCTGCAAATAGGTCTGCATCATGAGCTTCATGTGCACCATCACGTTTATTCAGTCTGCTGGTTTTAGGTCTAATGGGATGCTTTCCAGTTACAGACCTAATTCTACGGCTCACCCTCATCATCATGTAACTTCCTGTCCTGGTTTGAGTGACACTTCTGTCCTCAGAGGATTACCCATCTAATCTTATGACTGTTTTCTTCTCTTCCATACAAGAGGTGTCTTTGAAATGGCCTTAAAACAGTTGCTTTACTGTGTGCAGCAATTATGAAAGAACAATTGGGTCATGGTGCGCAGATAGCAGGGTCTACCACTCGTATAAAGATAGGGAAAATTGTGGACTCTGAGATCTCTGAAAACAGATGTGTCATGCTTTTCTAACTTAGAAAATACTTGAAGCCTTGGCAAAAAAGAATGGGAGTTAGTTTTCTGAAAAGTAATTTGGGAAGGCTGAGAGAGGGAGCTGGGAAAATCACCAGCAGATCTGTTAAACTTTGAGTCTAAGAAATGGAGGAATGGCTGTCTTCGTTATTCTTCTCCCAGTGACCACAGAGACTTAACCGAAGTAATGTGATAAATAGCAGTTCAAGTGGATCAACTCAATCAGTCATATTATTTTACTTGGTTTCACTCTGTGATTGGATAGCTAATTAATAAAGGGGATGTAGTAGAGAGTGCATACTTCTGTAATTTCTCTTTCCTTTAATTCAGAAAGTGCAGCAGGGAGTGTCTGCTTTCAAGAAGCCTTTGACAACAGTGCAAAGGAGCCTGAACTGCAGCACAGAAATGGTGACTGTGGTCTCGCCAGTGTAGAATTCCCTGTATAAATTGTCTAATGACTGTAGAATACTGTAAACCAAAGCATAGAATCCTATTAAAAAAACTTCAATAACAATGCATCTTTTGATGCGTAGCACTGGTGAATTACTATCCCACAGAAAGTTTTGCCCTAGAAAATACCCTGTCTACTTGGCAACTTCAGAAAGTTCAGGACCAGCTCATTGTCGTCGTATAAGTAAGAGCAGAATCAGGTTTGTGTTTCTCCCTTTTTAGATGACAACTGGAATAACAGGAGTGTGATTTTCCATTTCACCGTGTAGACAGAGACTAAGATTATAAGATTTTTCTCCTTACATAGTGAGTTCTCTAAAGGCAATTTATTTAAACTAAAAAATGCCAAACGCTTTTGGATCTGTTAGAAGATTTGCCCTGAGCAGGTTAATAACTCTCCAAATGAAGGAACAATCTTTCCATCTCTGCAGGGTAGTTCAGCTCATCTATTTTTTTTTTTTTTTTAAACCATTATTGTGAAGACACATGTGCCTAAAATACCATCTGTTGTGTATTTCTCATACCTTTCTGTTCTTAACAGGAGGTCTGAGTCCTCAATCCTTCTTGTGTTGATTTGGTGTAATTTTTGTAAGTGGAACAAACTTCCTTAATCAAATCAGCAAAGCAGAAAGAGGTATGGAACCTGCTTTCCAAAACTATTTCCAGAGAGAGTGGGAAGCACTCAGTGGAGGCTTGTGTTAGTTTAAACTATTGAGTTGGCAGTCTTGGTCACTGTCTTCCAACATCGGGTGGGGAATACAAGCTTTTTTACTCCTGCGTTAGCCACACATTATGCCACTGACGACTGAATGGGTAGATGCAAGGAGGTAGCTGAATTACTATGCTCTTTTCATCTTCTTTTTAACTATTGAGATTTCAAAAATAGTGCCAGTTAGATTAAATTGTAACTGCAGTTTTGGCATTCATATGAATTAAATTTCACAAGTGAATCGAATTCTGTGTAATGACTTTCTTTCAATGGTTCTAATTCTGCTGGTTTTATTGGGACAGAAGTTTTATTGAAGTCCCAATAAGAACTCTAGGACCAGCATTTAGTATTTGCCTCTGTTCAGTAATTGTTTTCTTTTATGCGACTTTTTAAAGTGCTCTGACAAGCAAGGAATGAACAGCTTATCTTATCAAGATTTATAGTCAGTAGCTTCTGTAGTCTTGTGAAGAAGACATCTGCTGTGCAAATAGCAAGGTTAAAGTGATTGCGCATGAAGTAAATACAAACTTCAGCTAGTATTTCATCCTGAAAACCAGTCTGAACAATAGTTAGATAACTTCACGTAATGGAAGCCCTTTCATAATCTTGACCCGTACACAGTTTTGTCAAATCCAAGGTCAGATAGAATTTAAAAAAATCAGCTTTATTTGAACTTTTGTAACCATGATTTCACATTTGTAAGCATGCTCTTTAATAAAAAAAAATACTACTATTGTTTGGTGGGTTTTTTAAAAAAAATCTTATATAGGTCTCAGAGTTTGATTAGTTGTAATAGAAAGGAAAATATTATCTATTTGTTTAGGAAATGCCTTCTAAACCATTACAGCTGCAGAGAAAAGGAGTTCATTTCAAATTTATTAATGTGCTGTAAGAATCTGGAATTGCTTGGTCTAGTCACTTTCTTGCTTTCTCATCTCTCTGAAAAATCAAATGAAGCATCTCTGAAGATTCCTGATTGATGCTGTCAGCTTTGTACTGATATTACAGTGCATTTCAGGAAATGTTCAAAGTGGGGCAATAATTTTCAAGTATACCACAGTGAAAGTTTTTCTATCAGATTATACAAAGTCCATTTCCCAAAGAACTATATGCATTTTTGTCTGTTGTGCATTTGTGAGTGGGAGCTTTTAAATATGGATCTTCATAAATATGCATGAGAGCATGATGTATTGGTGATATTGCCTACTTCTGTTGTACCATGCCATGTACATTTTTTTCTTCTATAATCTGTAATGCCTATTTCTATTATATACAAGCTCTGATTAATTTATTTTCTTGGAAGTGATGTGTAACTTGGTTTCATTTCATAACGTAGTTACAAATTTTCCAGATCTTGCTACAGGATGCTTCAGGACCAAATCTGGCAATTCATTGGTAAGAATGTTAAAGTACAGGAAACTGTAACAGAGAAGATTATTTATCTCCTAAAAAGGGAACTTGGACAAGATAGTATTATTAATTCCTATATTTGTTTTTCTCAGCTTGCAAGGAAAGCAGGAATTATTTTAAATTATCAATTCTGCAAAGTCATGTGTGGATATGATTTAGCTGAAAGATGTTCATGCACTTAAGCTTCATGAAACTGTATAAAAATCTTACTGCTGATTTGGTTGCTTTAGGAAATTATTTAGTGAACAAATAACTGTTGGTCAACAAGATAAAAATACAGCAAGAGGAGCATAGTCTTTTGTATCTGTAAGCGGTACATGCAAACTCTGCAGGAGATCTTGGGCTGTGGAGTAGAGGTGGAAATACAGAAGAACTCTAAAATTCTCTCAGGAACCCCCTCCAGTACATAGCAGAATGGCTGGCTGCTCGCCATGGTGTCACTGGCTGCTGGCCAGCACCAGTACTCTGTGACACCTTCTGACGTAGCTCATAGGGCATGAAGGATGAGTTACTGATACTTCAAGCAGCATTAATGAATCAAATTTTAAACGTGGATTCTCACCCACAGTGGTGTGGGAAGGAACAAGGGAAGAGAGACCTCTTTAATTTAGATTTCATGTAGATTAATAGAAGATACCCTTTTCCTCCTGTCACCCCCATAAACAGCATCGTTAGTATCTTTTCTTCTCACAGGAAAAAAGACAGAACTGGGTTTATTAGCGTATTAGGTTGCCGTGCTTTGTATATAATATCTTCTGTGTGCACTCTGAAGGCTGCCTGAAATACAGTTCTCAGCGTTCTTCTGTCTTAATCTAAAATCCAATGGAATAGCTTGATTCAGGAAAAAAACACACATTTAAGCCTCTACTTAACTTCCATTTGCTCTAATGAGGTTAAAATATACTTGTAAATTCTAATATGCCTAAGTATTTTCACTTAGTACTTAGGAAAGATTATTCATTGAACATGTTTTGTAAAAAGTATTCTGCTGTCTTTTGAGGGCAAAACAATTGCTTGAAAATCTGGAAGTGGAGCACAAACACAGTGAAACTAATCTCAGGACTATTGTGATGTAGCTTGTGAAAATTCATTAAATAAAGTCCCCTAATGATAATGATTTACCAAAATTATTTATTTTAAGTAGCTGAACCAGTAACAAAGTGAATATTCTTTTGCAGTATACGATTGCTAAATTGTGTTCCATTCAGTCTCTATTTGCTTGCTTATTGCTGCAGTGAAATAGGCAAAGCAGTTGCATAATCAAGTCTTTATTGTATCGATGTCATTTGCATGTTTTCTTTATTGTTTCAAAACCATCACAAATTGTTATAAATAACATTTATTTTCAAGCTGAATGGATGATTGAAACTGTTGAGTGAATTTTTCCATGATATTTTGGGATTTCTGTGATAAGAAAGTATCCAAAGACACTTTAGTTTTGTCCGTTATATAGAAAAGCGTATTCTCTTTTTTTACACTTCAGTATATGTAGCCTTTTTTCCTTTGTGATTTTGTGCCACAGAAGCTATCAATAGGGCTGTATCCCGAACACCTTCCTTCCTATGAGTATTACTTGCACAAAGTTTTCATTACTTGTATAAGCAGTGCCACTGTTTTCAACCTGACTACATTTACAGGGATGTGCTCCCTGGAAACTTGGCCCAGTGAGGCCTCCTAGAGCTCCACTAACGTAAAAGGAAAATCCTTTTGTTTTTACAGTGAGCACTGATTAAGGTCCACCATGCCATTTGAAAATTGATTGTTAAAAAAAAAAAGGTCTAATCAATAAAAATAAATGAGGTTTGTTTGTTTTATTTGGAAATGGGGGGAATGGTGGTGCTTTGCATAATAAGGTTGCTACTGGCAAGAACTCTGGTCTTAGTCTGATCCTCTTCTGAGGCTTGATTATCAAGGGCTGTTCCACTACCTTTGTTCTAATCACAGATCAGTTTTTGTAGTACAGTGCTCCTCCCTCATCTCAAATACTCCACTCCTGTTCCGTGTGTGTGTGGCTAGATATTTTAAACCGAGTTAATAGTTCATAAGATGCTAAAAAAAAAAATCAGTTTCCAGTTTCAGGTGCTGTTTTCTTATGGATTTTAACAAAGGACAGTGATTGTCACTGTTCAGGTGTTTGCAAATCTTCATGCAATCTTCATTTACAGAATGCTACAGAGTTTAGCTAAGTCTGTTTTTTTTCATGTAATAATGTGTGGCACTGTTTTTATTCCAGTGCCTGACTCTGCATCCATTCCTCCTTCTAGGATAAGGAGAATTCACTCAGTCTAAAATTATTGTCTCTTTTTTTTTTTAAATTAGGCCTGGTAATGTTTTGCATGGCATTGTTGCACTTGTTCCCCATTCCATTTTTGTTGTGCAAATTGACATGCTGGTCTGTGCTTGTATTTTGTAGTGTTTGCCTTTGGTCGGCACTGTGTCAATGCAAAGCTTTAAAAACATTAAAATATTGTTTTGGGGAAGGGGAAAGGCTGAAAGATTGGCCATTTATCTCTTAACTTTACAATTATAGCTGTAGTCATACACAGTTTATATTAGCACCTCTGTCAACACTGAACCGCCTTCTCTGAGGAAGTACATCTTCCAGGCTTCCTGAGTAGACGAAATACTTCCCTTAAAGTATAGCAGTTGCTCCCTGTAGAGTCAGCAAGCTTTGCCCCCTCCTTGTCCTTCTTTAAATATCCTGTGCTTCTGGCCCTTTAATTTGATGTGCGGAGTTCCTGCACTTAGGCAGCAAGGAGACAGATTATGGCAGGGGCTAGTCGGTATTCTGAGAAACATATAATGAGCCACACAGCCTGTAGAATTCTGGAAAGGATAAAGGGGACACACTTAAAGACAGTTTTCTCAAAGTAGTCTCATTAGCCTGTGAACCAGGGTTAAGAGATAAGAGAATTCTTGATCAGAGACTGGAACCTGCTTCTTGTGTTTATTGGGAACTTGTTTTTCTAAAGGTTATAGAGTGTATTTTCAAGAAGTCTGATATCTAGGCTGTAGAAACCTGCCTTGTCTGGATTTTCTGTCATTACTTCCTGCAGACTGTGAACTAAATCCCAAATGGTAGCTCCATAAGAACTGGGAATATCTGAAGGTAATGAGTTTTAATTCTGTAATCTTCGCATAAGTAATCCTCAAAACCAAAATTGTTTTCACCCCAGGTAGTGCAACCAGAACCGGTATGGGAGCCCACTTTCCCCAAAAGCTTTTCTCTCATGACTGTTTTAAGATTAAATACACAGTTGGTAGGGACGTAGTTCCAGGGTAACAATTATACTTTCATTATTGAAAATATGCTTTGGAACGAATTCTTTCATAATTTTTATCACTATATAAGGATAGTGAATGTAATTTTTTGAAATCCTTTAAATAATTGGAAAAGGCTTTTGTTCTGGAAATGAGGAAGTGTGTGGGTATGCAGGGGTGGAAGGGAGAGGGAAGGGTGCACAATAGTTCCTACCATAGTACAAACGATGCAGGAATAGAGCTATCAGCAAAGTGGAAAATAGGCATCAGCTTTGTTTCTAAGGAAAACAACTCCCAGGAGGAAGCAGAAGTCCGTATGTAATACTGTAACTGCTGATGTGCTGTTCAGCTTTGCTTCCCAGACCACAATGAAAGTTCAGTGTATTTTGTTTCTTAAAGTGGCACCCATGAAATTATGGGAATTCTCATATATAAAATACAGGGCATATACTAATATAATGGGTCACCTGCCGCAATGTGCATTCTCCTGTGTTCTTCATATGTGGAGGAGGAGGCAGCAGCAAAAGAAATCTCTTATGATATGGACTGAAAGGGTATCACAGCATTCTCTTAACCAGACTCCCTGCTGCAACAGAGCTAAGCTTATTATGTGCCAGACAGAGAATTATCAGTATTGAAGAATTTACAATTGCTGTAGGCACATTTCAGTGTTTAACTAGCCTTACCTCAGTGCCTTGCTACCCTTATTTAATCCATGCTTATAGACCTAGATTTGTCTTCTTTGTTGTTTGTCCAGCTTATACATGCTTATAAGGGGTCCAACACTTTGAACTCTGTGTCTCTTATTTTGGCCAGTTAAAAGGTGCTGATGCACTCATCTTGCCCATATGGAAAGGCTGGTGTTGGTCTCTTCTCTCAAATTAGTAATGATAGGACGAGGGGAAATGGCCTCAAGTTGCATCAGGGGAGGTTCAGATTAGATATTAGGAAGAAATTCTTCACTGAGAGGGTAGTTAGGCACTGGAATGGACTGCCCAGAGAGGTGGTGGAGTCACCATCCCTGGAGGTGTTTAAAGAACGAATAGATGCAGTGCTTGAGGATATGGTGTAGTGGTTAGNGAATAAATGTTCTGTTCTTGCAGAGCCTGGTGAGTGGGTGTGTGATGAAACTGCCTCTGACTTCCTCCCACCAATGCAACTTGAGCTGCAAAGTGGAGGTGCTGGTGCCCCATAGCCACGTGTGACACGTGGTCAGGGAAACCAGGCTTTACTGATGTGAAGATTTTGCCCCATAAATGCCCCAAATGTACTATCTCCAATTTAAATAGTTGCCTTGGTAAATATTTAAGGTTATAGTTATGCTACTGCTGTCACTTGTAACGAGTAAGAAAGCTGGGGTAACATGAGGTATCATCTCTGTGTTATGCCAGTAGCAGTTTTGTGTATGTGAAGTTACACTGGCAAAATTGTTGCTGCTGTAATCTATTCTCAGGGTTATGGCTTTGCTATATTGGTATAACTCACATCACTGTCACATTCACAATAGGAGAACTTTGAGTGTATCCCTGTATTACAGTGCTTACAGTATAGCTATAGCATGAACAAATGGCAGATACATTTCTGTATGAGATACTAGTAACTATTCACTTGTGTTGCTACAACTTCATGGTGAAGCTTGAGGCTCATGAATACAGTGTAATGGAGAAATTTAAAATCAGCACAGAGTATTAGGGTTTCTCTCTTACAGTTCTCATCAGGAGGCTTCTTTCACGTCTGCCGTTAACAGGTTAATGTCAAAAGTGCAGCCATGTAAAAGTGTTAGTTGAACGGCCCCTAGCTGAAATAATTTTCAGAACATGACTAAGACAAAGGTTTCCAGGGAATTCCAATATACAGCTTGGGGGAATCCCACGTTCAGAGGTCCTTGTTTGTTGGTTTCAACTCAGCCAAGCAGTTATTCTAAGGATGGATACTTCTGGATATCTGTATGTCTATGGATTCATTTATGTTCATATACTGATCCTTTTAGAAAAGTGTATTAATGAAGCAGTCTTCATTTTCTATTCTTTTTAATTTGGTTGGTATAACATTTGGAAATACGAGGCAGTGTGTACAGTTAGCTTGCAAAAGTAATCTGAAAACTAGATTACAAAGTCATGAATGCTTTTATATTTCAGAGCCAAATTAAGTGATCCTACAAGTGCAAGTGTCATTGAGCTCTGTGCTCTCTCTGGTGTCATACATTGCGCAGGCACTTCTCAAAGCAAGAGAACTCTGCCTTTTCTATTAGTACAACTGACTGATCATAAATAAGCCCGTAGCATTGGTTTTGTCTTCATCAAACTGGGTATTTCAATATTGGGGAAAAAAAAAGAAGGAAAACCTCTTTCTATGTAGTTAAGACTTTGTTCTATTACATACACACAATGGCAGTGATTCTGCCACTTCCTTGGTCAGATTGCTCAGGGTAGATCTATCCACAGGAATTTCTCAGAGTCTGCAAAAGTTTTATCATATCCAACTCATGAATGGTTCCTATTGCCCATATTCTCTCTCTCTCCATAAGCTTCATTTTAATTTTGTGTTAGAATGAAATACATGGTCAGTTTAAAAAACCCAAAGCTATACAAAGTTAAGCATATCAAGTGATTGCTCCTCAGTTTTGGACAGGCTCTACTGTGAGAGTTTCTACCACATTTAGCTGGAAGGCAGGTGATAGGATTGTTAAAATGGCCATTGAGCCCTTCCTTTGCAATGCTGATGTCACTGCTTACACATTATATAGAACAAGGTGTTTTGAAGGTGAAGTAGATTAGCTTGGTCATTGCACAAATAAAGCTGTTGAAGATTAGAGACTGTCCTGACATGATTGAATAAGTTTTGTTGGTTTAGTTCTTTCTGTGCACATTAGAGTGCATGAAAAGGTGGACTGCCACCACAAACTGTCTGTATGTTATAACCTTGTATTCCAGGCAGAATTCACAGAGCTAAGCAGGAGTAATGGATAATACACTATATAAAATGCCATCTTCAAGTTTGTACCAAACATAACGAAAGAACATTCAGTATGCCTCAAATGCTAAGTGACAACAGTTGTGGGGAAAAAAAAATTAACAAAGGTTCAGCATTTCCATCCCCTCTGATTAGCGCTGAGCAAAACGTGGTCCCCCTTGTATTTGAAAAAGCAAAAATAAGCTTTTAAGCATCTTGTGAAACAACATCATCTTGGCATTCTGTAAAATACATAAAATCAGCAAAAGAGCACAACCCCTGTGTTTTCCTTTGTAGATCACTGTTATGTTCAGAGAGGTCCTTGTAAAATGGAGCAATGCAGACAACTCTGCCTGAGATCTCTTTTTATCGTGGCCACAACTGCAGCCAGCAGGCTAGTCCAAAAGTTGGTGGGCTATTTTTTAAGGCCTATGGCCTTTTTTGCACCTTTAGAGGAACCAATACTAAGGAACCAGGAGACACACATTGTAGAGTACTTGAAAGCACAGGATCGTAGCTCATTTCCAACCACAGCTATCTAACATTTTAATGGTTTAAAGGTGTACTTGCAATAAGTCTGGGTGCTTTTTTGCAAATATCAATGAGATCAAAATGTCCTGTAAAATTTGAAACTTAGTTTTGCATAGTTCTTCATGAATTGTGATCAGAATATGGTCTCTTGATAAGTCTTCAATGGCAAGGTAAGGCAGTCATCCTAAGAAATTCCCTCTACTTCCTCAGAGGAATTTTTTCCTGTATTAATTATTCTTTATTCTAATTTGAAAAAGGAGAAAATTACATTTCTTTCTTCTCTGTCTCCATTTCTTTCACTGATTGGGAATCACACTGAAAATTAGACTGCAGAAGAGTGAGGAGTTGGTATATTTATCAGGTCTTCATATTTTTGCTTCATACTTACAAGCAGTCATCTAAGGCAGGCTGCATATGAAATTCACTAACAACTCCACTGGTATTTTTTCTTTTTGCATAAATGAAGAAGTGACAGCTGCAGATATACTACTTTCAGCTAATAAACTTACTTGCAGCTAAAACACTTGAGAGGCTAATTAGTCTTGAAAAATCAAGAAAAATATTTTAGTTGAATATGAGCTTACCTCCTTTAGTCTTGCAAGTCGTGGATATGCCAAACTACAATGATTATTATCAGACCTTAATTCTTTAAGGTAATTTAAGATGTACCTACACTAAAATTAAACAAATATGCCACAAACTGTGAATTGCTATGTTAACATTTCTGAACCATTATTAACTAATACTGCTACCACCTACTTATTAGTTACTGAGCCCCAAATTTGATAAAATTGCTATTTTCTGTCAAAGTAGCAAACCATAATAAAGGAACAGAGGAAATTAATCTTTGAGGTATATGAGTTCAGTGTTGCAATCTTTTAAAATCATTCTGCCATATTACTTTCATGTTTACCTAAATGGATAACTGTAATCATGAAAGTTCAGCAAAAGAAATGGGTTCTATACTTAGCTACTTTAAGTTATACTACAGTTTGAGTCAGGATTTTGGCTTATCCCTGCGACTGGCACTTTTACAACAAAGACCTGCATTTGGATCCTAATCCTTCCAAAAATCTAGTTGTAGACCCTTCTGCACAAAATATCAATATGATCTTCAATTGATCGTACTGGAACTACAGAATGTTCCTATTACAAACAGATGGGTTACCTAATACTCATTAGTGCCATGACTTTTTGTTGCCGTAAGTAACTGTGAGTGTGATCCATCAGGAGGAAGAACTATTTGTTGTCTGTCTAGTGCTGTAGTAATTCATTATTTGTAGATCCTCTTTAGAATAGAAAATTACAGCCGTGAAATGTACAGGATCCTGCTAGGTTCCTCGCTTCTCTCCTACCTGTCAGAATGTCTTAGTTTCCAAGGCAGAAGCACCCTTTTCCTTATTTTCAAAAGAAGTGTTCCATGGTTGTAGATGTAGGATATGGGGACTGGAAGAAAAGCATCACTTGGCTGGTAACTTAGTCATTACATTTTTAACCATGATGAAAGTTTTTTGCTCTATACAGCCATGTTTAATGCTGTGCTGGTTGCTAACTTTAAAAACCTAAGGTCTCTAAGCTCTGCGCTTTACTTTGCACACGCTCATATATATATATTATTTTTTTTTTTTTTCTTTTTAAAAAATACTTATGTGGCTGATACAGGAGAAAGAACCACGGCCAAGAATCAGTTACTTTTAGGGGCACTGGCATGTGATTTTATGAAACGTAACAGGAATTAGGGCATTTCTTTCTTTCTCCAGACTACTTTGCGTAAAGGGAAAGAAAAGTCAGAAAAATTAGAAAATGTTGAAAAATTGAAAGTCAAAACTCATGGAGTTTCACATTATTTTCCTGCAGAGAGCAAGAAAATTGGCCCTGATTTTTTACCACTGACATTATACCATGAATCCACAGCTATTAAAATCTAGTGCAAATTTAAGTCAGCTCTGCAAATGTGAACAGTGGTTGCATGGTGGTAGAAGCAAGGTTAAATGTTAACTATAGTCCTCTGTGCTAGAGTATGTCTGTCCTCTAGTGGAACCAAGGGTGGGCTGAAGAGGAAAGGATGTGTGGGGAGAACAGGTGTCTCACAGAACACAGAATTGAATGAGAGTTTTGTGTATAAGGTGACTGCTCCTCAGCCATTTTCCTGTAATCAAACGTTAACACAGTGATAAGCACAGAATTGTATTTCTGTGGCGTATCTCTTGCCTCTCCCTCTTGCTGTAGTGGTTTATATTTCTAATGGGAAATATAGATCAGGCAGAGAAGTTTCCATAGATTTGAAGAAAGTTGCCTTGCTTGACCAAGGAGTGTGAATGGCCCATAACATCACAGAATCAGAGAACGGTAGGGGTTGGAAAGGACCTCTGGAGATCATCTAGTCCAAATTCCCTGCTCAAACAGATTTGCCTGGATCTGGTTGCACAGGAACATGTCCAGGAAGGTTTTGAAAGTCTCCAGAGAAGGAGACTCCACAACCTCTCTGGGCAGCCTGTCCCAGTGCTCCATCACCCTAACAGGAAAGTTTTTCCTGATGTTCAGGTGGAACTTCCTGTGTCCTAGTTTGTGCCCATTGCCCTGTGTCCTATCACTGGGCACCACTGAAAAGAGCCTGGTCCCATCCTCTTGACACCAGCCCTCTAGGTATTGATGAGGACTGATAAGATCCCTTCTCAGTCTTCTCAAGTCTAAGAGATCCAGGTCTCTCAGCCTTTCCTTGTACAAGAGGAAAAAGTATTAGAAATTTGACTGTCTCTAGTTGCCACTTCAAGTGATAGTCAGATCATTGTATCTTAAATATTTACTAAGCCTAGGTTTTTGGAAGCTGCTTGAGAATTGACCTTGTGTAAATGCTTTTAGAATTTCACAAATCTGGCTAGCCTGTGATAAAATCACTTCAACTCACCTCATTTGACATTAGTAAATTAAAGTAACCCATGAAGTTTTGTCTGTTGTTACATATTGTTGTCATTTCTGTGTGAAGAAATCTTCGAAAGGAGGGTTGCCCTAAACAGAAGTTACAAGCTAGTGTATCATACTTGCAGTATATAGCAGTATTTATCTTGGCCAGAAAATTGTCATGAGTAAACGTGAGCCATGCTCTGGAGGGAGAAAGAGAAAAAAACAGCTGTGCAATGCTTGTAGGAGACGCCATTTAATCAGCTAGACCAGTTAATAACCCCTGCTGTCTTTTTTATTTGTCAAGGGCTCAATATTTTTTCAATATAAGGTCTGCTTCAGTGTGCTTTAAATGGCAGTTTATAATTAACGGTACTTGAGTGTGCCTCTTATTTCCAAAATTCATACAACATTCCTGGTTACAATTTATACATGATTTTAAAGTATAATTAACATTCAACTTTACAAGATATATGCAAACAGATATGCAAATTTGGAAATAAATATGCAAACATATAAAATGTTGTTGAATTAAGTAGTCCTTAACATTTTTAATGAAATCAATATTTTATTCATATTTTGCACACAATTTTGAGTACTTAGTGATTTGGTAGTCCTCAGACTTTCGCGGACCATGTCTGCAGTTTGATTATCTTATGGCTCTTCTTGTCTTCCAGTCTTCTGAACTTCATACTTTCCTTATGGAAAACAGGAGCTAATGTAAACCCCTCTAAATTATTTGGATTCTTTTCAGTTATGCTGTGTGGATAGATGAGAGAGTAAACTTAGCATGTTACCAAAACAGTTCAAAATAATCTTTACAAAACTTTCATATTCAGTCACATTAAAGGATCTGTCTAGCCCAGTATCCTCTTCCAAACAGTAGCAAAAAATAAAACCAAACCAAAACCCCACCTAGAGAAAAATATTAAAATATACATCAAATATATCAGCTATAGGTTTTTCTAGCCTACAGCCACTTGTGAGTCAAGAAATGCCTGTGGCAGTTTCTATGCAGTTGGATATTCTCCATGGAATTATATATATATTATATAATATATAACAGACAGAATATGGGGGTTATTTGTGTTCCTGACCGTGATGGTGGCTCACCAGTTTACCAGGGTTTTTCTAGTGGTAGAGATCCCAAACCCGAATACAATATGATAGATGTGCTCTAAGAAGTGATTCCCTCAATCTGCTGATTATGCTGTTATTACAGTCTGGGATGCGGTGGGCTGTCTTCACTACCAGACACACTGCTAGCTCACTGCCTCCACCTGCCCCAGGCACAGGGAGAGGACCCCGGCAATCTCTGCAGCCCCAGACCTGGAGAACTGCATCCTCCCTCAGGAGTTTACCCGAGTTAAGACCTCTGATGTGCCACCCACCTCTGAGAGTTGTTCCTCCAGTTGTTGCTGTTGTTGTATGGAAACCAGTCCATTCCTTCCTACCATGTGACAGTGACAGCTTTTTGAATATTCTGTCTTCCTGTATCCTTACCACTACCCCCAAATATGTGACTCAGTGGCCTGATATTTTCTTTCTCTGGATGCAGGAGGCTATTTTCACTGCTATACAGTGCTGGTAGCCCTCACTTATATAATCTTATCAGTAAATTTTGTTATGTGATTTCTGTCCCTGAATGCTTGCTGTCCCTCAGCTTTAGTGGGCCACAAACTCGATCTCTACCAAGGAAATGTTATCTCAAAAGGACACCTAGTTAAGATACCCAGACAGTCAAGGTATAAAGATGTATGGAATTTTTTATGTAACTGATAAGAGAGAAAATCCTGAGAGATCCTGAGAGAAAATCAGGGTTCTGGCTGTAGTTGCTAGTAAAAAACTAGATATTAGTACTGGGAGACTGATAGGAGCTTCATTGTTAGATATATATGTTGTGATAATGTGGCAACAGATTGAACTATGAGGTAAAAAAACTGCATCCAGGTCACAAAGCACCATAGAAGGTAGGAGGTGTACCCTATCTGACTTCCAGTCTCAGAATCTGAACCAACGTTAAGCTTTACAACATTTCAAGTACTATGGATCCCACAAGACGGCTATCATCCAAAGAGTAAATGTAGTTTCCTATCCTTGGTTTGCAAGGCTGCTAATCAAGATCACGTCTAGGCTTTAAGTTATTTAGGTTTACTACCTAAACTTCTTACGTACATAAAGACCAATGCTGAAGTCTGTTGTTGATTATTCAAAACTTGCTCATTTTAATAAAGTTTGTAGGATTGGTCCCTTACATTTTTTCAATAAAACCTAGAATATGTTTCATTTAGTTTACATCGGTGCACAAGTAATCAAAATCGTAATTATATCTCTGAAGAAACATCACTTAAAAATAGACGTATGAATGCTGTTTTGATCATTGCAAACTGCTATTTGTGGTGCAGTGTTTTGGTTATGAGATGTAGAAAAAATTATCTGCCCTTGCAGGTGTGTACTCAAAATGCTATTTCAGGGCAAGTAGTGCTATAGTATTTTTCTGAGATATATTTATTTATTTATTACTTCAAGTATAGCGAGAGAAAACTATACAGCTGCTTCCGTGTACATCTCTGGTAGTTTCAACGTTTTTAGCATATAATTGACTGAAACAAGTAAAACCTGATGGACTTAGCAAGACAGCGTTCAGAGCTATGCAACACCCCCTGCATTCATACCAAATAACCTTGGTCTTTAAAAGACTGTATGTGCAGTTGCTCAGTTCCATATGCTTTTTATTTTCTCAGCATATTTCAGGGCTGGTTTCTTGCAACATTTTGTTTTTGTGGGCTGGATTTAATTTCAGCTGATTGCCCAATCCCCTCTTCGTTCTGTTGTAATTGGTTTTTTAATTGTCTTAAATTCTCCAATGGATTTATGACAATCCAAAAATAAACAATGGCCTCTTAATTGCACAGGGCTATGTGATTCATAAAGTCCTTACTTGACTGATATTTCTTTTCCCCTCACTTCCAGCCAGGCAATCCTATATGCTTTTTAAACCAGTGTAGAAGCAGTAAAATGTGTATACACTGAAACTTTCTTCCTGGCATTCCATCACTTGGAAACCAGTTTGAGGCTTTTCCATAGGCCGAAGTACTGGCAGTAACTTATAAAAAAAAAAAAATATGGAAACATGATTTTTGATTATGCTATAAATTGACATTATTTCCTTCAGGCAGGCGGAAGGAGATGCCAGCTGGACTTTATATTCTGGCTGTTAGAAAGCTTTAGGAGCCAAAATTATAATTAGCTCACTAATATTGAAATATGTTCTCCCTAGCAGGTTTTTTTTTTTCACCAGAGCCTGATAGAATTCCTGAAGGATGCAATTCCCCTCAGCACAGGAAACACGCATCATATTGCTGGCATTATCCAACCACCTGTGCAGTGTCTCTTGCAGCGCTTGCACAAGGAGGCAATACATCTGCTCCCTGGCTCGTCACGGGTGTGTGTCTGTGCTGCAAGGACTGGTGTAGAGGGCATGGACTGGCTCTTTGCCTGCTCAGTACACTAACTGTATGGATTGCAAGGCAGATGGGGTATGAATTGCTCAGAATTGCAGGAAATGCTTCCAAACACCAAGTTCATCCACAAACCGTCAGTGCAAGAAAGTTGCTTGCGTTTTCGCAGCACCTAGTTTTATGTGTTGTAAAGTGGTACCTAAGAGATCCAGTTAAGATCCAGGTGCCACCTCCACAATGTGACTGTTGCACACTATAATTAAGTGGTGGGGGTGAGGGACTGGTAGGCACAGCTGAAAGAAACTTTATCAAGGGAATGTGACAGGAAACATGGCCTACAGCACAAGATGCAAAAATCTGCCAGAAATCCTGAGTGCTTCTTGAGGTGACCAAAATTGTGCTAAGATAGTTGAGCAGTCCAGTGAGAGTAAAGCTAGTCTGGTACTGTTTTTCACTCACTCTCCTCTATCACTCTTCTGATTTTTTGCATAGGTGTGCCCACCATGAGAACTGGTCCATACCTTCTGTAGCTCACCAGCTAGACAGCGCTGAAGGAATGAAGGATACTGAGCAGAGAGTCAAGTAGTGACCCCTTCAGGTTTTGTAACAATTCAGACACAGCGCTGAAACAGAATCTATATTTTCCTGTTTCACAGAGTGGTGTCATCCAACGGTTCACTTCAGCTTGAAAATGTAACTTTTTCTCCCCAGTGTTTGGACTATGTTTTTGCAAGCTGGATGTTTCATCATATTAGAGGTGGTAAAAGACTGATCGACAAAGTCCCTTGGGAGGCTGCCCTGAAGGATATGGTAGTCCAGGAAGGTTGGACATCAAGAGAGAAGTCTTAAAGGCACAGGAGCAGGCTGTTCCCATGTGCTGAAAAACAAGCAGGCAGGGAAGGAGACCGGCCTGGCTAAATAGGGACCTTCGGCTGGATCTCAAGAACAAAAGGAGGTCTAAGGTCTAAGACCTTTGGAAGAGGGGGCAGGTCTCTCATGAAGACTGTAAAGACGTAGTGAAGCTGTGCAGGGAGAAAATTAAGAGAGCCGAAGTGCAGCTAGAGCTCAACCT
>VZZY01020899.1:0-44556 GCA_013400335.1 Eurystomus gularis
AATCTTCTCCCAAATTACCTTCTCTTTTGGGGAGGCCTAATGAAAACAAATTGCATTAACATTTCAGCTCTGACACCTCTCACCAGTCACCTAATGCATGGTACCTTGTGGCAGTCTAAGTAGAGCCTGCGAGTCCTCTTCCTACAAGGAGAAGCAAAGAAATAAGAAAATGAGAAAGAAATCAAAAGTGGGAAGAAGACAATCCATCTCTCATGGGTGTTGGAAGCTTACCTTGAATTGCAACACTGATGCATCAGAACAGCAGGAGGAGAGGAGTGTTTCTGGCTTTTAGTAAGAGCTCAGCACGACAGCTCTCTCAGCTTTAAAAGATGGGACTTTGCATAGAAGGACAAAAGAGGGAGGGACACCAAGAAACCCTGTTTCTGCTGTCTTCTCACACGGCATGTGGTTGCACCATGGAGCTCCTTTCCACTGGCAACTGTAAAGACTGAAAACATCAGAGCATTAGGAAAAGAAAAGTGAGGACAGGACCTCCTGGTGTTCTCTGTCATGATCATCTGATTTTGGTAGTACCTGGACACCTTGCTGCCAGAGGTGAGCTGAAGCAGCTCCAAACTAGAAAACATCCAGTCGCTGCTCCCTCAAGAAAGGTGCCAGCACTGAATACTGTTGCTGGTGTTTTCACAGCCCCAGGAAATCTGGAGCTCCCACCTTTGCTTTAGCCACTAGCCTCCACAACATGTTATATTCTTATCATGTTGTATTGGGCCAGCAGTAACATCCAGGGCTGGCACTTTTTCTGGGGAAGCAGTGGCTGGATGTTTTCAAGGTTAGAGCTGGGCTCTGGTAAGAGCGAACAGAGCACATTGTGAATACAACTTGTTGTGAAGGCCAGTGGCTAAAGCAAAGCTGGGAGCTCCAGATTTCTTAGGGCTACCAGGGGAAGTTGAGGACAAGCAACAGGATTCAGTGCTGGCACCTCTCCTGGGAGGGCAGGGCCTGGACCTTTAACGTTTGTATTTGGGCTCTGGTGAGAGCGAATAGAGTACTTTGTGAATACAAGATGTATTCATCTTGCTAGGCTAATGGCTAAAGCAAACCAGGGAGCTCCAGATTTATTTGGGCTGTGAAAGGGCTGCCAAGGGAAGGTGAGAAGCAGCGCTAGTATTCAGTGCTGGCACCTTTCCTGGGAGAGCAGCGGCTGAATGTTTTCAGGCTGTTGGCTTTCTTTATTCCCTTTAGAGGTGGTAATCACATGGCCAAAATAAGATTTTTCCGAGATCTCTTGATTTACTCTGGATTGCTGAAAGTGTGTCTGTGCTCCTTTTCCTCTAATATCGAAACTCCGCTGCTCCGTGCTTTCCCAGTACAAGCATCTGCAAGAAGCATTTGCTGTATTTGGGAAAGAGTAGTTTAAAATGGCACATAGCAAAAAAGTCTCTTCCTACTTCTTCGACTTCCTATCAAACTGAGATCCCAGAGACAGTTTTGTTTGAAAGCCTCTGAACAAGCCAGCTGGGCAAAAAGCATGTCAGAGCTGTGGAAACATTATGTTTCATTACTCTCTCAACATTTCACAGAATAAGTAATTTTCACTGAGCCACCTGGGGTGTGCAGGAGATGGACAAAATGTCAGATTGAATAGGAAAAACATTTCCTATGTTGTGTGGCTAACAGAGAAAGCAGTGAAAAGACCTACTATTCAAGGGGGGGAAATAGATAATAAAACATCTGTAGTCATCTTAACAAGTCCCATGAGTTTTAACGAGGGAAGGTCAGTGTAATTAGCCAACCTGCTCAGCCAAGCCATGCTCAGAGGTCCAAAGCTGATTTAATTTTATAGGTTACTGCACTCCTTGAGGGGAGACTGTTCCTAAAGAATTCCCGAACACCCCTTCTGGGACCAGCCACGTGACCCCCAAGTTCACCAACTGCACCTCTGTACCACTGGAGGCTGGTACATTCAGCTTCACTAGACAAGCTGCAACACTGTAGGCAAAGAGCATCTTTCAAATGGCTCTGGTGCCCCCTTTCCTTCAGAGAAGATAGGCTTAGAACTAACACAGCTGTGTTTGTAAACTGAAGTCATCCAAAAAGCTTAGCCTATCCTCTTCCTCATCAGCAGAGTTGGCTTCATTCAGCTTGGCTGGCCATCAACAAGCTAACACTAGGCTAACTAACCACAGAAGTCTCCTGATGCTCCTGTGTTGCAGAAAATCACTGTGCTTTTAGCCTTTGGTACCCAGAGGTAGGAACTTCCCTGGGCAGCTGCTTAGGACAGGTCCTGGCACAGCTCGTCTTGCACCTCAGTCACCCCCAGACTCCTAATTTTTGCTTCCCAGTGATGGAGCAAACAGCAGGTGAAGAGAAATGGTCACCAGCCCTGCAGCTGTTGCAGCTGCCATGTGACAGAAGGTGACATTCATTTTCCTCTCTGTCATGTAGCAATTTGCAGCCTGGCAGAACTCATCACTGCACCTATTCAATCAGGAGATGACAGAGGGTTGAAGATGTTCAGAAAGAAGTGGGCCATGCTTCCCTCATTGCTAGTGAGGGCAGGATGTCTCCGCACGGGAGGCCTTCAAGGGTGACAGCAATAAGCTCACCACCCACCCCAGTCAAGGGTTGGTGAGGTTACTGGGAATGAGGAGGATTCAGGCTTCACTGATGTTAATGCCACAGGTTTTAAGCCATTTTTAGCCACTTCCAGCACTTGGAGATGGTAACTTTTCTCCAAGAATGTCAGGGCTTCCCTCCTTGGCCCCAGAAGGGAGGAAGAAAATCACTGCTCATCTGTACAGATGGGGGGACTTAACATAGGAGAGGGAGAGCGGCATGTTTAGCATAAACATGACTACTTCACCTGAAAGATATATATTCCAGATATAAAATGAATTTCCCTGGCCAGGCCTGAGTCCCAGTGTCTTCTGCAGCTGGGGGTAGTACCCTTTGTGATACCTGTACTCCATGAGAGGACAGAGAGGGTCCTGCAGGGTCTGGCTTGTCTATGGGATGCAGCTGAGTCACACACATACTTCAGAAGGCTTCTTCAGGGAGAAAGTTTCACTTTTAACACTCATATTGATTCCTCCTCACATCATTTTTTTTTAATTACATAATATTTACACACCTAGATTTTATTTTAAGCTTCTTTTGGTTCTTTTTCCCTACCAATCTCCAGGTTAAGAGTAGAGGATGAAGTGATGCTGTCACACAGTGTCCCCTACAGACTGTTACAGTGAACAGCCAGGGCGCCTATTTTCAAGGGGAGTGGCAAGAGCCATCTTCAGTACTACCTGCCTGCAGACATGGGCCAGGAGGTAAGTACAGGAAGAAGATGCCTTCACTTACTGATGATGGCCTCACCCTAACTACAGCCAGATCACCCCGGGGTGCTTAAAAGAAAAGGGGTGGAGATGGCATGACACAAGGTATGACATTTCTCAGCTGGTGGGGAAGACGGGACAGTGCCTCTCAGCAAGGCACAGTACAGCAAGGGCATCATGAGTCACTGGTGGTTTTTCTCCAGCTGGAAGCAGAGAAAGGTTCCCCCATCATCAGTCTTACACACACGCGTACGCACACCCGCCTCCACAAGGTCAGAAATAGCACCCAGCACACACCCCAACACTCATGCACCAGCTTATCATGGAGATGAGCAGCTGAGCTGAGCTTCTCCTTCTCCTCCTTGTTGCAAAATCCTACAGTAGGAGCCTACTAGCTCACAGAGGCTGAGCAATGCCATGCAAGTGACAACACAGAAGAGCGGGTTTAGCAAGTGTCCTGCCCCAGTGTCCACCACCACACTGAGATATGCCCTGTGTCAGAAAGGGACAGCAGGGAGACGTTCAGGAGGGGTTTGCACTCTGGAGCCTGCAGCTTGGGTGTTCCTCTCGCCCAGGCCAGTTAGGCACCAAGAGTTATCCTCACTCTTCCTTGCCAAGCCTGGGACCATGCTGCCTGGAGAGAAGAACCAGGCACCTGCCCTCCCACCTTCCCACCACCAGGCCACCACTGAAGCTGGGTGACAAGAGTCATGGAGAGGCCCAGCATGACCAGCAGTGACCTAACTAAGGACATTTTCGGGCTCAACCTTGCAGAAGTGATCTCCAGATCACTATTGCGTCCTGTGAGGAAAGTGATCTGAAGTCTTACCTCTCCCGTATGGTCATCAGAGATAAAACACCAAGATTCAAAATAAGATGTGGGTTTGATCAGTAAATTTGATCTCCTGAAGGATCCACACTACAGTGATTCTAAGGCATTGCATGTTAATGATGAATACAAACAACACATCTTCCAACATGTGCTAAGAGGTGTCTACAACTCAGGCTAAGCAATGTCGTACATCCCAAGCACATACACATTGACAACAGCACTGGGAGGCCCAGCCCTAGGGTTGCAGGACTGGAAGGTGACCTAGATCCCTCACATGGTCATTTCCTTTCATAATTGCAGGAAGTTGCAATTTAGGCTGTGTACAGAGGGAATTGTCCATACTTGGTAGGAGTACTGATATAGCTTCAAGGATCAGAAAGACCCTGTAGGGCCACGTCCCAAGGAGCAGTATGAGGAGGGGATGAGCCAGGAGCTGAGGGAGCCCCAGCACTGGCCATGCCCTCCCCAACAGGGCACAGTCCCACAGGGTCTTAGCATGGCTGTCAGAACCAGGAGTGGGACAGGGCCCATCAACAGCCCCAGCCACAGAGAGGGGATGAACCCCAACCAGGGCCCCTCCAGGGAGCCTGATCTGGAGCAGAAGGGGCTGGAGACAAAGCTAAAAGGCAGATCCAATGTCAATGCAGCAGCCAGGGCTGGAGATAAGAACGTATCTAATGCAACTCAGATAGGGACAGAGGACCCAGGTTTATGCTTAAATGAGGTCCTGGGCCATAGGCAGAGGAGGCATTTGGGCAAGGGTCCCAGATAAGGTAAAAAAGCCAAAGGCAACCTGTACCTCATTTCTCAAAACTGTCTGGGCTCTTCAGTTCTTGTGGTAAAGCTGCTTTTTATCACAGACTCTCACACATAAGATGTCCTTCAAAAAAAGCCAGATAGGCTGAATGCTGCCAGCCTGGCCAGGTGGGATCTATACTTCTGCTTGTTCATACTAATGAGGATACAGCCCCGTTGTCTTCAGCTAAGCATGCCATAGTTGTGGCACACTTATAATGCTCACAGGCTCCAAAAACATAATGAATTCCACCACTCTGTACCTCAGCCATTCTCTGACCACCCCTAACTTTAGGGAAGTGTGACTCCAGAGTTAATCTGCCAGGTGCAAGCAAAGCATAACAAGAAACAACATGAAATATGTGCTTCCCTGGTTACTCATGCAGTCTGCCATTGATGTTTGAAAAAGTCTGGCAGTGAAGGCAGCTAAAAATGAGGACTCAGTGTTCAGCTGACCAAACTACCGCCAGACGGCCAAGCAAAGTGCTCATGGCAGGAGAACTTCCAATGCTCTTAGCCTGCTGCAAACACAAAGCAACACAGCACACAGTGGAAGGTGCTTAAATTAGGTCAGGCTTTTTTGGCTTTTGCTCCAAGTAGAAAGCATGTAGGGACAATCACCAAGGCTGACACTAAGCAGCTTGTGATGATGGAGTGATCTGTGCCATTCATTCATGCCCTTAGTCACTGGCATTTCAACATGAAAGTTCAACACCTTTGAATTCAGCTCCTAACACTCAAACTCTCATTTTCTCTGGCATGGCCACTCTTTTTCCCGCATGCTGTTCAGAGCTGCTGGCTAATAAACCCAGCTAAAGTGGTGGAAATGCCTGGTTATGTCCATCTTGCCTAGTCTCCTTACTAAGGAGACCAGTGCAACTACCCATCCAGGCCTCAAGCACAGGTGATAGAAGGGAAACACAGGCAAGCCCCACCAAAAGCATGATGGAGCTTGTATAGATATCTTGGAAAATGGGGAATAAGCACATACAAATGAAGAGAGTAGTTAGAAAAATGACAAGTGAGGGCACCTGAGCAGCTTGGCACCAGGATTTCCTCAATCAGCAGGACTACTGATCCAATGATGCAGCAGACAGACACCTTCATAGCCACTGACCTGGCTGGCAAGAGAAAAGGGCCATCTTTGTGCAATGGCACACAGAAGGAATGAGGCAATGATGGTGGGGAAGCAGGGGGAATAATTCCTATCAGATTTGAGCACAACCTGGGTGGAGATCCTTGGTGTTGGTCAGTCAGCTCATCCCCCTGACAATATGAATCAAGATCTGGCCTTGTGCTCACCACAAGCTCATCAAACCCCAGCAATGATGCGAAGTGGCATTTCCCTTGGGAGAAAGAGCAACTCACAGATTAAATCCTAGGGAGCTGTATTTCCCACTAGAAGCTTCTTTTCTGGTTACTCTCATTTTGCTCTCCTCCATTAGATCCAAGCTCCCCCCTCCCCAAAGATGTGGTTGTGTTAGCTCTTGTCGAGATAACCTTTTTCAGTCAAGGAATAACAGCATCCTTACACTTCTCACCTTAAGTTGCTTTCTCTATCCATAAGATCACTTCTGCAGCTCTTCTCTGTACCCCTCCTGCCTTCCTTTCAAAATGAGACCACCAGACCTGGACATAGGGCATGACAGAATACTGGACTCACTTCATCCCTGGCTAACATTTACAAAAGGAGTAAGTATTCCAAAAGGACTAAGTCTACCTCAAGACACGGAAAAGCAAGCACACAAGGTAAAGTCACAAATACACTATTAGGACTATGCAAAACAAGAAGCATCCCCATTGCTCATCTCAGCACCTTCACCCACTCCCAAGACTCCTTCTCTTGGCCTTGCACCTTCCCTTATTACCTGAAGATGAAATTTCTTTCAAGGGGAACCTGCTCCTTCCTTCCAGTCTTCTCCCAGGAGTAAAAACCAAAAGACCTCTCCTATGCATGATCCCAAGCTCTAGTCTCACTGGCCTTCTGCTCAGGGAAGCTTCCTTGTCTCTTTTCTTTGGGCTCTGGTTTATCACATCACAAGACATTGAAAAGCTACTTACTTTTTTTCCCTGGATCTGGAGCTGCCTTTCCCTGTGATACTCACACCAAACCCAAACATGGTGCCACACTTACCTAAACCAGCAGCAGTTGAATTGCTTCCAAAAAATGAGGTTCAAATAGCATCCCGGCTTGTATCAGAAATAGGGTGGCCAGCAGGACTAGGGAGGAGATTATGTCCCCATACTTGGCACTGGTGAGGCCACAGCTTGAGTACTGTGTTCAGTTTTGGGTGCCGCAGTATAAGAGAGACATTGAGATGCTGTAGCAGGTCCAGAGAAGGGCAATGAAGCTGGTGAGGGGTCTGGAGAACATGTCTTACAAGGAGCAGCTGAGGGAACTGGGATTGCATAGTCTGGAGAAGGCTGAGGGGAGACCTTATTGCTCTCTACAACTACCTGAAAGGAGGTTGTAGGGAGGTGGGGGTCAGTCACTTCTCCCAAGTAACAATAGGACAAGAGGAAATGGCCTCAAGTTGGGCCAGGGGAGATTTAGATTATTAGGAAAAACTTCTTCACTGAAAAGGCTGCCAGGGAAGTGGTGGAGTCATCATCCCTGGAGGTATTTAAAAGATGTACAGATGAGGTGCTTAGGTACATGTTTTAGTGGTGAGCTTGGGCAGTGATAGGTTAATTGCTGTACTCAATGATCTTAAAGGTATTTGCCAGCCAAAAGGATTCTTTGATTCTATGATTCAATGCACTTAAAAGACCCCACCAGGCTTGTACACACACTTGGATTTAGAGTGTTGCTTCTGGAGAACACTCACACTCACAGAACAATGTTAGGTTTTATGGACAACGCCCATTTGCTATATAACACTGGCTGATAACATTTTTTTTTCTTAGCAGTTATCCACTAAACACCACTTACTAACAAGCACTCGGCTGTCCTCAGGCTGGGTAGGTTATGGATATCAGCATCATCTGTCCTTTCCCATGCACAGTATCCTCAATTTCCCTGCAATACAAACTCACCACAGTTTAATAGGAAACACCCCAGCCAGTTCTCTTAAGGGTCCTCGGGTGCAGATCCCCTCTGCCTGCTGATATTAAGGTATTTGCCCAGATTACACATTGTTCAGATTCCCCCCAGTTAATGCAGAGTCAGGTTATACCCAGACAAGCTTGTCACTGACCCAGTCCAGGCATCCCCGCACCCATCTATGCTTGTAAAACTGTCATGTATCAGTCACATGCCAAAGAATCTGTTCCTCCAGCCCCATCAGTCATAGTTTAGGTTATAAATGAAGTGATCTATGCTACTGCTTGGACTAGAAGCTTCTAGCTCAGAAAAAGCTAGGGACAGAACCTGGAAAGAGTCTAGCACAGGGCTACTAGGATGATTAAAGGATTGGAGGATCTACCATACAAGGAAAGGCTGAAGGGGCTGGGTCTGTTTAGCTTGAAGAGGAGGCTGAGGTGGGATGTGATCAATGCTTATAAATATCTAAAGGGTGGGTGCCAGTACAATGGGCCCAGACTTTTCTCAGTGGTGTCCAGTGGCAGAACAAGTTGCAGTGGCCTCAAACTGGTAAACAGGAGGTTAAACCTAAATGTAAGGAAACAATTCTTTACTGTTAATGTAACAGACCACTGGAAAAGGCTGCCCAGAGAGATTGTAGAAATCTCTGGAGATATACAAAACCCCTCTGGATGTGTTCCTGTGTGATCTACTCTAGAGCAGGGGAGTTGGACTTGGTGACCTTCAAAGATACCTTCCAACCACTACCACTCTGAGTCTCTGTGCAAAGACCAGATGGCATAGGAAGCAAGGGTTTCTAAAACATCTCAAAAGGCAGCACAGTAGAAGACACTATTAATTCTTACACAGCTGCTTGAACAGCTATATGTGCAGCTCTGCTACAAAACAGTGTAGCAGCCAGACAGTGAAAAGATCAAAGCCTTAGTACAAGCTTTGGCTAATCTTCCCAAGATCAAGTGTCACTGCAGAGTTTTCAAAAGCAGGGTTCTTCTTCAGTGGAAAACAGCAAAGGACTTCCATCTCTTACTCAAAACCCTCAGCCAGGTTAAGGGACAAGGAGGCATGGTTTCTCTCCCCTGTGATGAGGGCTCCGCATTCCTTCTCACCCCATTCTTTGGGCATGACAGATTGGTCACAACAAAAGCAAACCCTCCCTCCAAGACAGCAGAAGCTCAAATAAAACTACAACATCACACCAATAATTCGGTTTTTATGTTTATAGTAATCACTTAACAGGGATACCAAAGGTTTTTCCTTAAATCAGAATTCTGATGGAGTTACTTTATTAGGAAAGCTGTAGGAAGACCAAAACAGCTGCTCTAAAATGTAATTAGAAAACGAAGTTGAGATCATACTGTGCTTTAAAGGAAAGTTACATAGTTTAACTTGCATAGCACAAGCATACCTAAGTAGTTAACAGGCATTGATAAAGCCCATCTCAATTTGTGTTATTGCTTTTTTTTTTTCCTCCTTTTAAATCTGAGCAACTGGTTGCTGGTCTCTGCTGGAGCCAAGGCAGGCTTATTGGCAGCTCTTCTCCAGTAGTTTTATTTCATTTAGCCAAGGAACACTGTACACTACAAAAGTGCAAACGGTGTGCTAAGGAGAGAAAGAAAATAGTAGTTAATCAGATTAAGAGCATGAAAGCATCACTGACCATTGTTCTACACTGATTTACTACCCTATATGATACAGGATGTAGGACACTTCCACAACTCTCTAGAGCTGCACTCTGACAAGTATTCTGGATCACCACTCCTATTAGTAGCTGCTCAGGTTTAAACCATTTCTCTCAAACACTAGCAGAGAAGCTGAGCAGTCAGCACTTCTGAAGATCAGGTTACCTCCTTCACCCACTGATACACAGGAAAGCTTTCAGTATGGGTAGCACTCCAACATAAGCTCTCGGGCACAGGTAAGCACACCCGCACAGCTGATCTGTGTGCGCATGTCACATCAGTGCAGCTGACAGACACACACAAGCTTCTAGCTGGGTGCTTAATGATCACTTGTGTGCAGTTACACTTCTACATGTGGGCAGAAAGGGCATGTGCGCTGGGAAGCTAAGCCTATCACTGTGATTAACAGAAGAAATTAAGTATTAGGAAAGAATTAGACTCAGACCAGATCAAGGCAGACATATTTGATGCTCTCATCTGAAAAGCTAGAATAGCTCTTAAAGAGCATTGCTGTTAGACACACACCCCTCAAACCCCCAGCATGTAACAGCTTGGTGGGCACAGAGAACAGGGGTAATATGCCTGTTATCAGTGCTTAGCCCAAAGCACTATTCACCATAAGCCAAGTCCCCCAGGAATGGGTGTCAAGTCAAGCATGTTTACGCCACCATGGGACAAGAGAAGCTGCTGTATGGGTACTTAGGACACTGGACTTAGAGCCAGGAGACCTGGATGCTTGGCAGAGCTTCTTCATTGTGCTTTTTAAGAGGACTGAGGTGCACACACACACCTCTATGCACTACAGCCTCAGATCACCACTTACAAACCGGGCTAAAAGGCGTTGCCTTCCCTGTTAACATCATCTGGCAAGACAAGTTCTGTAAGGGCAGTATCTTCCTAAGTGAGGTCTCTGATCTTGAATGGGGCAGACAGGGCAAGTACCCACATGTCTCTGTACTAAGTCAGCCAGAGGGAAGGGATGGAAACCCAGGGGCCAGCACGCTGCACTCAGGAGCCTACCTTTGCCATCTGCGGCGCATCATGGAAAGCGCAGCTCTGGAGATCAGCTGCTGGCTTTTGGCAAGTTGTCCGGGCAATCTCAGCTTTGATTATGTACTTGATTCCAGCCACAACCTGCAACAAAACAAGTGGGCAGAAGCAGTTTTATTTGCAGCACATACAGAAGGACTGTCTGACGAGAGAAGCCTAGCACAAAAGCCGACAATCTTCTGGTTACATGATAGAAGCCAGACTCTAAAAGTACAGGAGAGATTGTGTGTGGCAAGCGCCACAGAAGAGGTACTTGGCACCCTTTCAAAAACAGGAAACAAAATCCAAATAAACAAGTCTCACAGTGCAGCTTCCTCAGTCAGTAAACAGAGACACGTATTAAGTCAGCAGCAGCGTCTGGAAGTTACTAGCTTCTTCAGTAACACACAGCACTCAAGGGCATTCATAGGGACAAGACCCAAACTATTAAAAGAGGCTTTTATTTACTTTCGGTGAAACAAACAGCGTGAACAACCCCTCAAGCTTGAGGCCTGCTCCTTCTCCAAAGAAACCCCACAGGCCTCATTTTCAGCTGCTCCCCAGAGGGTGAGCACCTTGACAGCCCCCACGTCCCCCGCATCAGCCGCCGCTTCCGAGCTCGTCCGGCCGCCCCAGCACCCACCTGCTTCTTGGCGCTGATGATCCGCACCACCCGGCTAGAGTACATGTCGTTGCTGGCCCGGTTGTACTCCGTCATGGCGAACTGCAGGGCCCGCTGCACACCCTCGTCATTGCCGGCGTCGTCGACGTCCACCGGGGCTCCCACGATCCGCGGGCGGTTGCTGGCTCCCAGCACCGCGCCGGCGAGCACCAGGGCCGCGGCCAGCAGCGCCACCCACACATTGCCCGCCGCCATCGNGGGAGCCAGCCGTCCGGAGCTGGAGGTGGGGTCAGCGTTTAGTATCATCTTTTATGCTGCAGACCAGGCTGGGCACCCTCAGGCTGCCCGAGCGCCAGGCTAGGCAGTGCCTCCCCCTGAGGGGACCCGAGGTGCCTCGGGACAGGCAGGCCCCTGTCTTGGTGCTGCTCTCTTTTCTCTTCAGAAGGGCCAGTGCTGTGAGGAGTGGACTTCAGTAAACTCTGAAATCTCTGCGCTGGGGAAGAGCCTGTGCCCGAAAGCCATCTTTGCGTGGGGAAACACACCCGTGTCCCCAGTCCCTCGACGAGGGGGCAGGAAGTAGGTGAGGACATGGCACTGGCCTCATGCTGCCCACGGCCCTCTTCAGGGGATGTTTTTCCACAGGTCCGGGAAACTGGAGACATTTTCCAGGCTCTGCCTCCTCGTGGGTTTTCCTAGCACTTATTTCCCTCTACTGTGGAGGGAAAATAAAAACCACAGAGCATTTTAAGCTACAAGTGTGGCTCCCAGCACAAAACACTGTGTCATCTGCCTCCACAGCACTGGTGTTACCTCATCTGCACTAATTGCACCACCGAAGGTCAGAGGGGCATCTGCAGCTGGGGCGGCTTCCCAGACAGATCACTTAACTTCCAGTCTCCTCTCGTAACTGCAAGCCTATCTCTCTCATCCCGCCAGGAATCCTTAGTTTGGAAAGACAGGACCTAATATAGCATGAGGTAACTAGCTCCAGTGAGATTTAGGGCCTCATGGAGCTGTTAGGCTAAGAGAGGACAACATTTTGTGCCTGAATATCCACTGCATGCTTTATAATGAAAAGGAATGGGCTTGTGAGCTCATGGAAAGGCTGCCTGCATGCTAGCAATATCCAGCATGAGACTTCTCACCAGAAAACTCCCCACAGCTGGCAACAAGCTGTGCAACTAATTCAACAACAACAAGGTGTTTGGGTAGTTTTTACAGCTAGAGAAAGGCACCACTGGAAGCACCAGAGAGGACACTGGGATGTGGGGTATTGGGATGTGAGCCAGAGCTGCAGGAGTCAGTCTGCATTTATCTTTTCCCTAACTGGCCTTGCATCCAGACTGGATCAGTTTAAAATTCAAGGTTAGAGCTCACCTAGTATCTTTAGAGGTGAAGGCAGTCTTTTGCACTGCCAGTGATTGCTGCCAATGAAACTAGCTGGCTCTTGCCTAAATCAGTCACTGAAACTCCAGTGTGCCTGCCAGGTCTCTTCCCACTGCCCAGCATCAAGCCGTGACCCAGCTCCCAGCTTCTGGAGATGCTCATCAGCCCCATGCAGCACACGCAGAGATCTGTGCCTGCACTACCACACAAGGGAAGCACTGTGAGAGGGAAATACCTTTGGGATTTAGGGAGCTTTGACCTTGCAGGCAAACAAGCAAGCAAAGTCTTCGATCTGCTTGGGTCACCTCACTGGAGATAAGGTATCCAGGGTGGCTTAACCTCACAGCAGCAGGAAGTCAGCTCTCAGTACAGTCTAGGTGATCTCATGGTTATTTCTGCAAGTGAACATTGTGCAAGGTGCAGGGTAACACAGCTGCATTCCTTCTCACCTCTCTTCAATGCCACAGCATGTCCATTCAGCTGGCCCTGTTCTGCCTCAGAAACCAAGGGTTTCACTTTCTTCTCACATGCCAGCCTGCACTGGCCCAATGAATAACTGATCCCAAAAAGCCACTCTAGAAGAAAAGACTGAGGAAGTAGAGGAGATTTGTTTCAGTGTGCTGATTAAACCATGACATTAAGCAACGTGAGGGGTGGTGACACGTTTTGGGAAGAAAAGGTTCATCACCCTCCTCAGGCAGATAATCATTCACACAGAATGGAAGAGGCTCAATATAGAGAGGAACCATCCTCTCCAAGACAGGGACCATCTTGCCTCCAGTGACCTGACAGATGCAGAAAAGTTTCTGTCTTGAGTTTTACAAAGCTGAGCACTTCAGCCTGGCTTTCTCCTCTCCCTGGGAAGTGCCCTATGTATTGGCTCCTCACAGGTGTGGATGTGTCCCTGTGGAGTTTCAGCCACAAGTTTCCTCCTTGTCAAACCACTGCCTACAGCTTCCCCAAGCTGCAGCTGTGGCAAAGGAACATTTTCCAAGGAATAATTCCGAACCCCTTCCTGCACACTGCAGACAGGCTCCAAAACTGCTCTCCGCCCTCCTGCTCACACCACCTACTTTTGAGTCTAGAGGCAAAGGTTACATTCAGTTTGAGAGAGGGAGAGAGGTCTTAAAGACTGCAGCCCGTTGGCCACAAGCACTGCGTGGCAGGGGAGAGCCAGCCTGTAGCCAGTAGCGTCAGCAGTGCCCAGTCTGCCACACCCTGCTTTTCCCCCAGAAAAGTTCACTGGGCACTTTGAGATTCTATCACTGTGATACTTAAGGTGACCAGTGATCCTCACTGAGAGTTTCTTCCCCTGGTACAAGTCAAGTCACACAAAGGAGTCTCCTGGATTTGCAGCTCAGAAGTCAGCTTGGCTCCCTTTCTGCTACGTGACTTAGCCAGGTCCTAGAAGTCTTGAGCACCTATAGTCCTCAAATATCAAAATTCCCTGTTTTCTTCCCTGGTCCCTCTGCATTCCTGCTTGCTCCCACAGATAACAGAGACATATCTGGAGACCTGGTAGATGCCTGACAGCTATTTTAAATGTCTGAAAGGAGTTGCACATTGGTCAATATCATGTTGTCCTCGTCCTTGGTCAGCAACACTTCACTCAGTTGAACACGTGTAACTGTGGAAAGCAGAGCTGGCCTACAGGGTTCAGCAGTGTCAGACCCTGGATTTTCTTTGGTGACAGGATTTCTCTTTGTCTTTCCTAACAGATGCACCATTTATTCTGCAAAATGGTTGCTGACAGAGTCCTTCCTTGACATAGTTCATGCCTTGCTCTGCTCTGCACAACGGTTAAAAAGGTGAACTTATCCTTCAGAGTTCCTGGTCCTCCAAGCTGGGCAGTGCCAGATGAAAACAGAAGTAAGCTGCATTTGTTGACTATTGCCAGTCCAAACTTCACCAAATCAGAACTTGAACCAAATAAATTATGAGAAAAAAAGGCTTGGCAAAAAAAATGACACTCTACAATACATGAATAAAGGAGATATGGTTCGTGAAATAAAACTGCATTTTGTCCTTTCTGAAGAGTGCAACCTTTTTTCTCTATCACAGAATATAAATATAAAATGTAATATAAATAAAACAGAAATTCTCAAATAATCAGATGACCAAAGGAACTGGTAATTTAAGGAATATACCAAGCAGCAGCAGACTCGTGAGAACATTGCAGAAGTTTGTAATATTGTGTGCTATCAGCATCACCAGAAAAATAGAATGTTCATGTCTCCTGACATGGTTGGTTCAACAGCATTTGTGCAACATCCAGTAGTCTATGTTTCAATTTTTCTCAGGACTGGTGAGCTCTTTATGTCACCAGGCATGCTGGTTTCTCCAGATAGCCTGCTACATTCCTTGCCCTTGCTATTGACATCCCTCATCTCTCTTTTAACTTCCAAAGGACAATTACAGATGTGTCTACTTGGTAGCTAACTGAAAAGCTCTGGAATACTGTGATATGTCTTTCAAAGTACAATTAGACAAAGATGTTTGAAAAGGCAGCTAGTCCTTTGTTCAAGAACAACAATTTCTCCATGGAGTTGAACTCTGAATGACCATCAAGAGAGAATAATTACTGTGATGCAGGCAGGAACAATGACAAAAGCATGACGGAACACTGAACATCTGGTTTCAGTTTCTCTTAGCCAAGGGATGGCACACCAAGTCTATGCTGGGTCAGTGCTTTGCATCTCACTAAGGGAATGTAGAGCAGCAAAGGGTAGGGTGCTGACATGGCTCCCCCTTCTCCTCCCACCACACTGTGTAACTAACACCAGGTGAAGGAAGGGAGGCATTGCGTAAGAGGATTGCTTCTGAAGGCTGAAAGCCTCTTGAGCAAGATAGTCAGCAGTTTATGAGATGGGGCTGAGAGTCATTCAATACCAGAGGAAAAGCCATTTCACTGCTGTTGAAGAGTGCCCTCTGCTTATGGAAATGAACCCATCGCATACCAGCTTATATTCCGTGATGGTGGGAGAAGTAGGGAGCCTCTGCCTTCCTTCAAGACTCATGACCACCTCTGTCCACTCCCTGCTCTGGCATGCTGAGGCATTCTTTTATATGAGAGGAATGGAGGCAATGTCATGATGTGTCCCCACAAAGAAAATCAGTGCCCTATCTTCACTCTCAGCTTCAGAAATGCAGTCTCTGAAATGTAGGCAGCTGCTTTGAAGGTCCACAGAGAACCACGACCACATCTCTTCTGCATATACACACACCTTCATGTATTGGAAGCTCTTGCCACAGGCAGCCAAGCATGGCTCTTCTGGATAGACTGCAGAGCGATCCTTCAGCTGAAAAACACTATGTGCCAGGACAGGCTGCAAAAGCACCGAAGGGCTGCTCTGAATATATTTCAGTCCTGGCAGTACAACTGGATTAGTAAAGACCCTTCCTCCAGTTCCTCCAAGACACAACCATGCTTCCTTTGCCCTTCACAGTAGCCTGGAAGGAGCTAATGACTGTGTACTTTAAATAAGCTTAGCACTTAGTGCACCTTTCAGGTAATTCAGTGCAAACAGAGCTATGAGGAAACACAGGCCCTCAATTCAAGTGTTCAGCTCTCTTGAAAGCACAGCCCTAGATTCCTTGGGAACAGAAAAAAAGCCCCAACAAAACCCCAGGAAGCAAGTGCAAGTAGCACTGAGCCCTGTTCTGTCACTGGCAATCACTTCTAGGAATTAAATGCCAACAACTCTTGGGACTGATCTCAATAACATCAACAATTATCATGCTGCAGAGAGCAATCCTGTGAGATGGAGGTGAGGTGGAGGGAGCTACCCAGCTCTCTCTGCTGAGTCCTGTGCTGCTCACATCACTTGTTGGGATGACAGCATCACTGGACTTGAATCCCTTTGCCAAAGAAGATAATCTGCCTCTAAGAAATGGGCATTCACATACAAACATCTGCTTTAGTAATTACCCACAAAGGAAGTCATTAGTGTTTCACAGGCAAGCAGTAAATAAATTAATTGCAGCAGAAAAGCTGCATTTCAAATAACTGCAAGCAATCAGTTATGGTGAGATTGTGCAAATGAAGCAATGGAGCCATGGGGTTTATAGCGAACGCTGATTTAAGTGAAGTGCTGGTGCACTTGGGATGTTAGCAAAAACATCCCCTACACCAGCATCCTTTTTTACCCTGAGAAATATAAATGCTGGCACAGATATAGCATATATTTAATATTATTGCCAAAGATTTTATGCAATCTGGTGCCTTTGGGTGCTGCATTAGCTGGTATTTACTAAGAATAATCTTTTCCTCTGTATTCATCTTGTTATGCATTTGTTCAGCTTAGCATGCAGGAGAAACAGCTTCACTGCTTAATATTTGTGTTCATTAGTTCTCACTAGATGTTTTTTACCTCCCCAAGAATTGTTTGGTTTAGAGCTGACAAGAAAATGCGTTCTGTCCTTGGTTTCAAATCCAATCAGAAGCACAAAGGGCATGTTTAAGCTTAGCTCCTGAAGAGTACCAGTGACTTCACACAGCTAAAAATAAGCTTAAAATTAAATGTATGTCTGTGTGCTGTGCTGAAAATGCCATTCCAGCAGCCTGCTGGAGTAGTGTCCTTTCCAGCAGCAAGTTCTGAAGTTGGAGTGAAATGATCAGGTGTTTCAATAGAAGTTTGCTTAGTGGAGAACAAAAGCCAGGCCATAAAGAAGGAGTACTTCTTCAAGTTTGCACAATCTGTACACAGCAAAGAAAGTGTGGTGGAGAAGCCTGCAAAGACTAGAGCTCATACTCTGAAGCTTCACAGGTCCCAGGAAGCCCAGAGGGGAGTTTCCTTTACAGTAGCACAATGTCTGTGCAGAGTTCCCCCAAACTCCCCAGGAGAAGCTGGTTCACTAGCCACACCACTTCTGTCCTCTCTAGAAATTGAATCACTCCTGTCCTGCCTTGACAACACCTCTTAGCCATGACTTCACTCTTGCTAAGCCCAAGGGCTTTAGGACATAGCACAAATTTGGGTGTACACTAAGCATGGTATCACCCCTTAACTATACATACACATATTTATGAGGAAGGCCTTTTGTGGGGAGCAAGACTACAAATCCCTAATGCTTTCGAGAACACACTATTAAAGGGCCACCCAGAACCTCAAGTTTTTGTCAGCTGAAGTGAGCTTCTCCATTATGTTCCCAGCAGGCATCTGGCTGCCAGACTGCTTTGGGTTGCATGGCACTGCACAGACAGACACAACGGTCACAACTGGGCTTTGGTGGTTTGTTTTGAAGAGACAACTGTTGTGCCTTCAAGTAATTGCATTGATTTCGTGTTGGAAGACAAACCGATGGTGCACAGCCTGGACGTACTCAGAATCCCCATATATGTACAACCTCTGTGCTAGGTTTTGAAGTGGTTACAGTTTCTATCTGCTCAGCATTTCAGAACTGCAAATTCTGCCTGGTTAAAGCTTTTTTTAGTATGGAGAAGTAAAACTCTGGTCTATGAAACATCTGAGTGCAGAGAACAGCCTGTTCTCAAGGGCTTGAGTTGCCAGCGTGATTCCTGGCTGCCTCTCATTAGAAAGGACTTAAGCTCCTTTCTACGTAGTGCTTGTTGGATTTGAAGCATTGGGAAGGGGCAGGGACATTTAGTAACAACTGCAAGAGAGTAATCTTTAGGAATTCAAGGTAGCTTGCAAACAATACCAGTCACCCATACCAGAGAAACTGGAATACCTGGCCTCTAAGCTTTCTCCCTCAAGAGGGAAGTGAAATTGTGATCAACCCCAAAATTCACCCAGCCAGCTGTTCACACACAGCTCTACACATGTACAGTAAGCAAAATGACCACCCCACTCCAAACCATAAAGAGCCTTTCAGAAAAGTATATATTGTTATATATAAATAAGAATACCACATCTATTGTCATTAATTCAACTAATACACAGGAAGTCCCAACAATTAATCCTTAGGTCATGCTGCATCCCACATTCCTAGCTAGCCATCCTTCAGGTTTTAGTAAGCTCAAGCGTACAGGCAAAGACTCACTGTTAGAGCCGTACTTTTACTCAAACAAGAACATGCTTATTTGTGAGTGAGCGAAACTGCTTCGTACCCAGTGGCTGGCAGTCAGTTCACCCCAGTTCAAAAGTTTCAGGCATCCAAGCAGGGAGACAGAAAGCCAGATTACAGCACACAATGTAACTGATGATGCAGAGCTGTAAAAGGCCACCAGCACAAACCTTAAAGAGGAACCTTAGTAAGGTGCAGGGAATACCAAAGAATGAGTCTTAGCACCTAGGAGGCCCACACTTACCTGTGAAGCTGTTCACAAACAAAAACTTGCATTACCTTTTCCCAGCGATGTGTAACACATACATCTGTTGAAAAGTGACCAAATGCACTTGGCTGGGTGCCTTACAAGGATTTGAGCAAGAATTAAATTGTGTGAACATATCCCTTCTCAGATTGCCAGTTCGATAACAATTAGGCTTTTATGAACACGACAGCAGGGCAAGGATAAGGAAGCTTTAGTTTCACTGCAATTTATTGGGGGTCAAGTACCCAGCTCCTCTAGGAAGAGCTGCATGGATCAGGCCTTTCACTTAAAACCTTAAGAGTTCAGACACAATGCTCTAGCGTTGGTGGACCACAGTTCCACCCTGACTGGATATTTTGGCCTCTTCACAAACGTCAGTGCACAGACTTGACACAGTTGCAGTTCTGTGTTCAGCAAATGCCTTCAACTGAAATAATTAAGATCTGGATTAAGGAGCTTTGGCTTAGCTTCGCAAGGAAACATGCAGAGATCCACTGCAGGATCTCCTCCATTGTCTCTAGCATGCTGCTGGTTTTATGAGTATTAAGTCTTTCACAAGCATTCAGTAATATATTAGGTAACATTTTCTTCATTCTCTACTACACAAAAAATATATTTCTTAAACATGAAAGCTTTGCTTTTACAAGTCTAGCTATTAGAATATGTTCATATTTGCAGAAAATCATCCAAATTAATGTCCTTTAACCTCTAGCCAAAGTCTCTTGCCATCTGTACAGGCACAGAGAATCCTGTGAAATATAGTCAGCCAGACCATTTTCCAGTTGGACAGTTATATGGGAAACTCTGTCTCAGTTGGACTGAAAGATAAAATCCACTGTTTAATTCAACGGTAAGATTTGTAGGACCAAGCTCATAAAGATATGGATAATAGAAATGGCAGATGAAAGTATGATAGCACACATCAATAGTTACTGCTGCTATGGGCCGTGTTCCCAAGGTTGCTTTCACAGTATGAAAATAAACATAGAAATGTGTTCTTTTGCAAAAGAAATATATTTAAGTGAGACAGATTTTGTCATCTGCTCTCAGCTCTGGCAATTCCTAACATGTGCACAGAGCTACTCTCCAGCCACAGGTTTTCAGACCCTGGCTGCACTTCCCAGAACAATGGCCATTATCACAGTGCCTTGCACTAAGTACACCCACTTCAGGCCTGCTATCTGCATTTGCCTAAAGATAATTACATTTAGCACAGCCCTGAGCTGGTTCCTGCAGGGAGGGAAGCCTGCAAAGCTCTAATCTCTGCACTTGGCACTCAGGACGGAAACCAGGGCCGGCAAGAGGGACAAGGCTTTTGTCTGTCACTAAGCAACAAGATAGCAAACCTCAGATGCTGAAAACTGAGTAATCATGCTCCCTAAAGCTAGGAGATTACCTTTGAAATATCTCAAAAACATTATGATCTAAATGCATTTTTTATCTGCTTTTGGATTCCTTTTTTAAATATATCAATCATAAACCAAGAGTTAGTTTCCCCAGTTTTCCTCGCCCAAACTGGCAGTCAGAACCAAATGCAGTATAAAGAACTACAGGGTCTGCGTATGTTCATGGGAGTCCAGGGGCTGGAACTTGGAAAAAAATCTGCAAATTATTGTGGGATCTCTGAGAGGAAACCAAATCTATAAGTGTTAGCAAGGCTCTGATGATACATCACTGCACCAGCCCAGCAGCAACATGTAAGACTCAGACGCATTTATTAGGGAAAATATGTTTCTTACTAGACTAAGAATAAACTATAAAAACCACACATATATGAACACACAGAGACACCTACCCAATAAACAAAAAACTACCTGAATAACTGAGAGCAGCAAGGGGAATAAAAATAATACATGAGCCTATATTCTTGGTAAATCACTGGTTTTAAAAGCTAAATTGCCACTCAGGTGTTTGAACAGTTGCTTCCCAATCAGGCAGACAGTCTCATTTGGAGAATGCACCAACATTATGTGTTCAACCCTTCCTCTTTTCAAATGCCAGGGACCTCTAAAAACAGCAGGGACAGAATAAAGATAAGTAGGTAGATGGAGGCGGAATTAATTAACCACACTGACACTCGATATTTTCTTTCCAGTTACTCTGAATCACTTCATGTCATGTCAAAGTATTCCGCTTTGGGCACTTACATGCTGGTTGGTAAACTTCAGGACTCCAGCTGAACAGTTTTTTACCTAGAAGGAAATCACTCAATAACAAAAAAGCCTTATTTACCGTGGCTGCACTCCACTACAAAAATAGAGAGCAACTGAGCATGCCTTGAGGCAGCCATTACAAGTACGCCATGGCCACTTCAGCATCAAGTGCCATTACCTACCTAGAAGTCCCACTGCGCTGAGCAAAGCGGGCACAGTCCCACTGTGCTGAATCTGTACCAAGCAAGAAGCCTGGAGGGTGTATAGTCCAGAACTCCAGCTCTGGGCTTGAAAACACACAGGCAACCAAATGTCACTCTGCCAGGTGGGGTAATGCTTTCTTGATGCAAACAGCAGAAGCAGGACTATCACCCTAGCTTTCAAAGATGAGAACATGCCTCCTGAACCCTTTGGTGGCTTCCCAAGGAAAAATTAAATTTTCCTCCAAAAGTATTAACCTAAACTACTCCCAAAGCCACCTTCTCTCTTTCCTTCAAATTACAGGAAAAAAACTTTTCTTTGATGAGAAAAAAAAAATGTCAGTGGTCAGGAAGGTAGTGCATTAAAGCCTTGTCTTTCTGCTGCTTGCCTCTGTGTCCCTCTGCCTAGATCTTGCTGTTCATGTTACATAGTAATTTGAAGCTCCGAAGGGTAAGAGCTGCTTCCTTCTCAGCTGCTGGTACAGCATCTGCAGACACAAGTTCCATGCATAAGCACCACAATACCACAAATCACTTGGAGTTCACTGGACTGAAGTTAGCTTGCACTGGGTGAAGGCCTGTCCTGTATGACCTTTCTGCATCTTTCATAAAGTCAGATCTTTCCTGAGAAGTAAACTGTGAATTTGGGGAGCTATTAATTGAATTGGCTATTAATTGAACTTCTAGTACAACTGGTGGCTTGCAAAACCAGCACAAGCAAGACTATTGCTCAAAAACACACAACATAGCTGAACACGTTGAATGAGATTTGAATCAAGGCCCAGAATCAGGAGAGGGAGATTGAAAACATGCCTTAATACCTCTCATTTAATTGCATTATTATTTCTTTCTTTCTTCCATCAGCATATTTCCTTTCAAATATAGGGGGAAACTCCCTCCAGGAGGTCATTGTTAATAAAGAAAAAGGCATATTCCTTGAACTTCTGATTGATTAACGTTAATGACTCATTGCATGCCACGCAGTAATCCACCCTCACACATAATTAACAATGTCCACTTTAATAATGTCATGAATGCAGGCTTTCTTCCCCCCACCCCGAAGGATTTTGGCTGTAAAAGGGTCCAATATTTCAAGGTCACCCCAGCAGTTTCAGTTTTGGATGCAATTCACATCTTTGTTCATACAGACTTTCACAAGGAAAAGGGGTGTTTCTATCTTAGGTCAAGACCAGCACATCTTCTCCCCACTGCGAGATGAAGGCACCTGCTAGGGCCTTAGTTTCCAGAATCACAAGAGAAACTAAAACAGTCTCACCTTTCCTATTATGAATGCTCGTTTGCTGACTGCTTTTGGAGAGAAAAAAGGTTGCAGACCTCTTACCGTTACACAGATTATAGTTAAGATGCAGAGAACATCTACACAGTGTTTCAGCTGCCTGAAACCCAGGGGCTCTAACATCTGTCCATTAAGAGACAATTTAGGCTGCTTAGAAACCCCATCTGCTTCATCATGAGCAACACTGAAGCCCTTCTTAGTGTGTTTCCATAACCAACATGAGTGAGGAAACATCATGTCAAGGGCAGGTGGAACAAATGCGGATGATCAGTAAGTTAAGCCAAGAGGCTGTCCTTAAGACAGAGCATTTGTGTAAGTGGACGTCCCCAGGCAGAGGGTACAGGGAAGAAAGAGAACAGAGGTTTCTCACCATGAAAGGAGTAGTACTTGGGGAAGCACAAGGCAGAAGCTGGAGTCTGCAGGGAATCCACCGAACAGAGGAGGCAGAGAGAGCGGCTGTGGGAAAAAGGAAATGTGAGGGACCTCTAAGCTGCCCATGTTATGTTCACCTCCTGACTCCAGCCTGGGGATCAGGCAGGGTTTGGAGATGCCTCCATCTCTGATCCCTCGCCGTTCTCCTTTCCCTGCCTGGGCCTAAAACCAGCTTAGTCACAATGTGTGACTCACTGCCGGAGTGAGACGAGTTTAAGCCTGTGGCAAGTGGGGGCGATCCCACTGAAGACAGAGTAATTGTCTCTGCAGTCCTCTCTGACCCTGACTCCATATGAAAGACACTTTCTCCAAAACCCTCTCAGCCATGCTCAAGAGAAAAACAGCCTGACCAGTCTCCACAACAAGCCATCCTCTGTTGTGAAGCTCATGCTGTTGGATTTAAGTGGTGAAAGTCCTAGCCCCGCTAGGAGTCATTCAGTTATCAAACAGTTGAGATTAGAGATTCTGGAAAGAAAAAGAAAACAAGAAGTAGTAAAGCAACAGTTGGCCTCAGGATCAGAGAGGAGGCCCAGGCCACGTAGGCATCTGGGGACATGTCCCATAAGATGAGGGTGGTTGGCTAGCTCTCAACTTCATGAGACAATCCTTGGTTCAGGAAGCTCCCAGTATAAGAGAATGAAGTGAATGGGAAGGAAGAAATGAGATGATTTACCTACAGCTCTCAGGCAGCCATTAGCAGGGCTGGGACCTGGGACCCAATTGCTGAATCACAGCCTGATGCATCTTCTTCCTCTTGGATATACCATGGTCTTGGTAAACAAATAACACTTGTTTCTGTAGCTGCTGCTTCTAGGCTGGAAGCAGTTTTCATGTATCTCTTCCCATTACTGTCTCACCACATTACTCATGTGTCTATTCCCATTACTGCAAATTTAAAAAGAACCTCGCAGCTTTTTCATTTACATCCTCGCTGCCAGCCATACACAATTAACAGAAGAAATAAGAGGCTTTAGCTGTAATTATGGTTTTGCCTATTTTGTAGCGGAGTCATCCTGTGAAGACGGACACAGCTGGTCACCAACCACATCAATTCTCTCAGTGGGAGTTTTAAGAGGGAAAAATTAAATTGCAGCTCTGTAATAAATATAGCACTCAGAGGCAGGCAATGCCAGTGATTATCCAGCAAAATGACATCAAAAAAGCACAGGCATCAACTGTGGTAACTTCCAAGGGAGCATAAAGTATTCTGAAGAGTTAGCCTGCAAAGGACAACAAGGCCCTTCAAGAACATTGTCCAGAACCACTGAAACAAAGCGGTACATACCACAAGCTCTGTGCTTCATGTGTAGGAGTACTGCACTTTCAGCAGACAAGAAGGGGCAAGGGTGTGTACAGAACCACACATATATTTCATCCTCTTTACTCATTGGCTTCTCTGTGAGACCTCTCGGACTAGATCAGTCCTACAAAACTTGGCAGACAAAGTCACGTCTGCTTGCAGGTACACATACTCGACACAAGCTGGCAAGTCTCTCCTTTTCCTCTCTTTCCCAAGCCATGAAAACACACTGGCTGACTTTCCAGTTCAGTCTCTGCCTGAATTCACCCCAGTGTTTGGGCACCAATCCTACCCTTCATCTGGCTGCACAACAAGGGAGCACTCCTTGGGACTCTACTGTGCAAGTGCCTCACTGAATGGAAGCCTGTCATCCCCCCCTTCACAAAAGCCCACGTATCTATCTTTTTACTAAAATTCACAGTATGGCCAGGAAATTGCCTTCTTTCCCTTCCTGCCCATCCCAGCAATCCGGCAACCCTCCTCACTGTTGCAAGCAGCCATGTACGGTAGAAGGTATGATATATGATGGAAGCCCTGTGGCTCAGCCAAGCTCAGCACGCCTCCTCAGCTGGGATCATCCTGAGCAAGCGCACCTGATAGACAGCCCCAGGGACGCTTGTTATTTATGTGGAGACACAAACCCCCGGCAAAGAGTGTGATGTGAAACAAAGCTAGAAGGCAGCAATGGATCTTACAGCAAGAAACACAAACCAGGAAACATGGAGCTGGTCTAGTAACCGGCCACACCTTGGCTTGGGGCATGACTATGAGGAAGTGTAGAAATGTTGTCCAGTGAGGAATCTTTGCAACATAACATCCTCAATGCCAATACTCCTTCATCAGGGGAGTATCTCCTTAACTCTTCTGGATGCTTCAGGGATATACCTCCAATACCTGTGCACTGGGGGCTACCAGGAGGTATAAAAGCTAGGAAAACATCTGCCCTTTCAAAGCTTCCTTCCCATCTGGCCTGACATATATCCTGGCCCAAAGTTCAGCACTGTTCCTGTGTTCCTACTTGGCTTCATCTGGGGAGGCCTCACTGTGGCCTTCCAGTATCTGAAGGGGGCCTACATGAAAGCCAGGGAGGGACTTTTTGCAAGGGCTTGTAGTGATAGAATGAGGGGTAATGGCTTTAAACTGGAGAAAGGGAGATTTAGATTACATATAAGGAAGACGTTCTTCATGGTGAGGGTGCTGAGTCACTGGAACAGGTTGCTCAGGCAAGTTGTGGATGCTCCATCCCTGGAAGTGTTCAAGCCCAGGCTGGATGAGGCATTGGGCAACCTGGTTTAGTGGGAGCTGTCCCTGGCCGTGGCAGGCAGGGTGGAACTAGATGATCTTTAAGGTCCCTTCCAACCCAAACTATTCTATGATTTCAGCTGTCACATTCACAGACATCCCAGAATGCAGGCAAAGGTAGATTCCTTTCCATCCAAACCTACACCTTCTGCATATTACCCTGAAGAGTTTTATTGGAGGTGAGGGGTGGAAATAGATTTCTAACAGTTACATTTTCACCACTTTTTTCTTTCCTGCTACAAATCAAACCATCTGTCTGTTTTTCTCAGGCTCCTCAAACTTCAGAACAATTTTCATGCCCAGTGACGCCTACCAAAGCACATCAAAAACCATTGCATTACATCTCATTTAGCAGAGGTCAGAAAGCCCTAGCTTCACTTCACTCTGCACACTAGCCCTTAGTACCAGGTGCCACACACTCCCCAGGTCTATAGCAACCCAAAACTGCAGTCTTCCAGATTGTCAGACTCCTGGTGTTGTGATGCCAAAGTTACTTTCCACCTGCTGTCCGTGGGACAAAGTCAGCACCCATCTCCAAAAGCCCTGAACTTCCAGTGCACATCAGCAAGCAAGCCTACTAGCTAGGACTCATTCTTAGGTCCAGGGCACACTGCAAACAATGGTCTACCCCTAAACTTAATGAACTGAAGAGTATAGCTAGCAGAGGGAGGTATAGGGGACAGGTGGAAGGAAGGGTGGTGGAGACATTGTGAAGAACATGGCAATGCCTTAACCATGCATGTATTCTGCAGGACAGAAAGGCATTTCCTAGCCTTAGGAAGGAGAGGGCTAACCTTCCCTCCTTTTGCAGAGCACAAAACCTGCAAAAACTAGGGCTTACAAAAACAATCCAGACAAGGAATGTGGACATAAATGTAAATTTTCCCAGTATTATACTGGGAAAATACATCATGGCCATCCCTGGAGGTGCTTAAAGATGTGTAGATGTGGTTCTTAGGGACATGGTTTAGTGGTGACCTGGCAGTGCTGGATTAATGGTTGGACTTCATGATCTTGAAGGTCTCTTCCAACCAGAATGTTTCTATGATTCTGTCTTTTCACCTGAGCAACTTTACAGTAAAAACACTCTGCCAAACCATTCACTAACTCTTCAAAAATATTCTGCAGCTCTTCTTGCATTCCCAAACTTTCCCCCAGCTCATTAGGGCAGAGATGTAATGCCCCAAATAACAATTTCTCACAAACCCAACAATTTTGGGAATGCAGAGAGGAGGGCAATTGCCATGAGGCAATCACTCAAGCAAGGGTTTGAAGCACAAACATGCACACAAATAAGCCACATGAATGCTCAGTTTATTCTGGAATGAGTTCGTGCCTGTCAGCATGCAACGAATCAACAGATCCAGACACCATGGGAATAGGCACATCTCATTTATTCTGTTCCGGTGTGGAGCAGTTTGCTAGGAGAGGGGACAGACTCCATGCCCCTGGACAAACAACTATTGCAACGTTTTACTTAGGTTAACCCTGCATGTAGACCAGGAAATGGACAAAAGGGACACTCGGGGTCTCTTCCACCTCTCTGTCCTACCCATATTCTAACAAGAAGCTAGACATTTCAGTAGATCCCCTATGTCTCAATGCTGAAAAAGTTTCTGACTATATCACAAGACAGAGCTTTGCTCTCTCTGTTGATACTTTCAAGTTTATTGGCAAGAATATTTACAGGACCAGCCAATTTAAAGCCAGTATTACTGAATACGGTAAAAAAACAGATCTTCTGCATGCTCTTACACTGCAAACTCAGTTTTAAAAGAAAAGGAGAAACCAAACCCCTCACAGAGAATAAATATCCCCCAGAAGACATTTCTCAAAGAAGAGTATTTCAGCAAGCTGCTTCCAAACAAACCCAGCAACCAGGCACAGGCATTACCGGCAAATATCAAAAACACTGCTAAGAAATGCCACAGGCACCTTGCCACAACACCCTGGCTGGGCACAGAGGAAGATGGAAAAATAAGCACTGAAGGCATCAGATCTGTCAGAAACGACTTCTCTCAGACCTGCCACAGCTCACAGATGTAGGCTCTGATGGTCAGAAAGCCTGTAAAGAAAAATAAAAACTGGGATTTTTCACTTGTTCTGCTACTGCATCTTGCTCCAGCAAACATGCGAAGTGCCACCAGCCCCATTCTAAGGTCATGCTTTCTGCAAAGTCCTCACTCAGGAATTTTAAGTAGCAGTTCAGAACTGAGTGTTTTGAGAAGTGGGTAACCAATTGCTCTGGAGACCAGCAGTGCCACAGTATCTTCATAGATCTGGCCATACCACCTCTAACTTTCTGTACCTCTCTCTGCCTGCTCAAGTGCTTCTAATCACTATATGCCATCCAACAGCTTCCTCTGCAGTGTGTGTACACACCACTTACTAAAGGCTGGCAAACACAGCTAAATCAGTGTGTGCTATGAGGCATGACTTGATGTATGGCTCAAAGGAATGCCTCTCCCCACTTCTCTCTCTTCCCAGCTATGCCACTCTTGTGTTTCTTTGCTCAAGCTGTGACTGCTCAGCCTACCTTAGGGCCTGCTGCAGCCTCACTCGGTGGCAGGACGCAGGGTCTTCTACCATATGCATTCGTTCTGTTACAGATTTCCCACGTGGTCTCCAGCAAGTCTCTTGCAATATAATGATGCTGAATTTATCATAGAGTAATGCAAGTTGGAAGAGATTCCTGGAGGAAAACTACAGGATGGTAGATTCAAACACTTAAGCTCTGAAGAGAAGGGCTCTGACAAGGACTCTAGCAGATTTGTCTATGGTGAAGACATTTCCATCTCATATATATGATGCTTAGAGCTGCAGTTCTTATTCTGGAGATCTCTAACCTTAACAAAATACCAAAAGACATCTGGAAAAGAAAAATCACACCAGGCATAGTACTTTGTCTCATCCTAAACACTGGATGGGCCAGGTCTAAAAATATTTCACGTAGGTGAAATTTCCCCAGAGGAGAAATGGTCCTAAATGCTGGGAGCCTGACCACAGGAGAAGCTGTAGATGGCAGCCTGCAAGGGCTGTGTCAGAGTTCAATCCTGTGTGGAAGTGCTAACACCCATTCGTGGTTTCTCCCCTAAATGCAGACACATGGGAAGCAATCTGCCTCCCACAATCTAGGAGAGAAACCATACCCTTTCCAAAACAGTCCAAGATAGGTTTAGAGCAGGATGATGGTCTCTGGGAAAGTGCTGCTAGTTGTACTGGCTCCGAAGAAACTCCTTCATCTGCAGCTGGGCTGTACAGAGGTATACTAGCTTCACACCGTCATACCTACTCAGCTGTCACACATACCTGAGGATCCTTTTCAGGTGGGCGCTGTCAGCCTTGGACAGTGCTATGTTCTGGTTCCTCACTTTCTCTGGACCAAGACTTTCCCAACACATACTCCTGCCATGAGCTTCCTGTGTAGGTCATACTCATCCCACTGCTGATCCTTGGGTCCCCCAATAGCCAGGGCTTTGCAGACCCTTCATTTTCATTCTGGAAATAGGGAATACAGCTTATGACATAAAACCTGAGGTCAGTCAGTGACGTCAGAAAAGAGAACTCTTCTGGAGGACAAAGGACAGGGTTAAGGTCTGGGATACAACAAGGTTTCTGTTCTTATTGCTGGCTGCTAGCCTGAGCTCTAAATATTCACGCTGGAAGGACTTAAGCTCAGGCCATCTGCTGTGGATGGGGCTATGCCCAATCCAGCCAGCTCATAAGAGCAAAATCTTGGACGCACAGCAAGTGTGTTTAGACTTCCATCTTCCAATTTTCAGAAAGCACCACAGATGGCAAGCTAGCGTCTGAGCTTGAATTTGCCCATTAGCTCCAGTGGTAGAGTGACAGAACAACCAAGTCTGAAGCACAGATGAAGATACACAGTCATCACTGCCATGTCACACAAGCAGGGGACAGGAGAGAGCAGAATCTCTTTGTTTTTCATCCTCCAACTGCTCTCACACCACCCAGCAGCTTCACCAGCAGTCTGGCCATAAAGTTCGCCACTACAGACTCTGTGGGCCAGTTCTGCTTGGGGAACTGAAATTCCCTCTCCATGAATTCCTGCACTGTACATGTCTTTCACCAAAAACTTAGTCATCTCTGGAAAAACAGAAGATGGCAACAACTTCCCCAGACACTAAAAGATAAGCTCAAATGTGACTTTGAGTGGCTGCATGAGCAGCAGAAGCATCACACACTCAGCCAATAAAAGGCAGTGTCGAGGTGCAACACCACCCACCACCCAAAGTGGAATTTTCCAGCACAAGCTCAAAACAAAGCTGGAAAGCAAAGAACAGGATGAAGAAGCCAAAATAAGGAAAGGAAGAAAACCCCAAATCCAAGTTCACCACCAAAACCAATCCAAATGGAAATCTCTGGGGACAAACATTCAAGTCAAGAGGGAAAGAAGCATGAACCAAAAGAGATTCGGGATTAAATTCTCAACTCAGAACAAAGCAAAATGGGTTGAGAAACAAAAAAATAAAGAGACAAAATGAGACTCAAGCCACTGTCAAGAAAGTTTTGAAAAAGAGCTGTTCTCACCAGAAAAATATAAAGAAATATTTACTTTTTATAAAAATCAGTGTTGTCTAACCAAAAAGAGACTAAACTGTGATTCCAAAATCCCATGTGCCCTCATGCCAGCAGTCAGGTCCCAGAAGTCAGATACTGATACATTTCCACACTGCAGAATTTCTAAGCCAACCTAAGGCTGTTTATTTGCTGTCTGAATTTTAAAGCTATGAACCAAGTTTTCCATTGTGTTTGGTTTTGATTTCAACATCTTATCTGGAACATTCAGCTCATGTTTTCATGTTTTTCCAAGCAACCACGAGGGTTAGAAACTTAACTTTTTTAAAATGAGAAAATTGAGACTCTTATGCAATATCTTTCTTCCAACAGCTGGGAATTAAAATATATATATATACACAACATCCTGAGACTGCTGATGAAACCGTAAGACTTGGTGAGACCACTGCAATATGCCATAAAAAGAGCTGTCCTTTTCACCTCCATACATAACTCTCTTATTTGTATAACTCAGCCTCTCTTTCAAAGAGTTTACTAAACCAGTATACTAAAATGAACTATTTGTAACTTCTTCAGAAATTTCCATTAAAGCATGAAATGTTTGGCTCAACAAGCAAATATTGTCTGCACTTGTTTGGCTCAACAAACAACATCTGCACTTGGATGTGCTCAAGATATTGTTTTATGGAGAAGCAGTGATCCCAAGGCTGTCACAAATCCACATGGTGCCTGTAAGTGCCAGATTTTATGTCCACATCTCAAACTCAAAGAAGTGGAAAATAACAAGTAGAGGTGTAGCATCTTAATGATTTCATCAAGAGCTTCGAAGAGTTCTGTGCCATGTTTGTTCTGGCAAATGCATGAAATATCAACACTTCAGGAAATGCAAGTGTTGGGGCATGTAAATAAATGATGAAGCAAGTTCTCCTACTCCAGAAGAGCTCTGGCTCTTTTTTGCCTGTGGATATTCACACAGAGGCACACCCAGCATATGCTGGCCTTCCAATATGTATCCCCTCAAACTCACCCTAACTTTTGAAACCTTTTCCTTGACCTGCACCAGGTTTACAGCTGGTCAGACAGCCTTCCAGATGTGCATTTGTAGCGGGTCCAGCTGAGCTGGTTTTCCCCATAGCAGCCCTCATGGTGCAGTGTTTTGTGCTGGGAGCTAGGAGGGTGTTGATAACACACCCATGTTGTGACTACTGCTGAGAGGTGCTCGCACAGCACCAGGGCTCTTCCCAACATTACCCCACAGTAGGGTGGGGTGGGCAAGACCTGGGAGGGGACACAACCAGGACAGCTGACCCAAACTGACCAAAGGGATATTCCATAACACATGATGGTGGTACTCAACTATAAAGCGGGGGGAGGGGTGGGCTGGCATTCCATTGTCCTCCGGAGCAACCGCGATGCCTTTTGAAGTCCTGCTTTCCAGGAAGGGGCCAGACATCACCTGCTGATGGGAAGCAGAGAATAAATCTTTGTTTTAATTTGTTTCCATGCGTGGTTTAATTTGCTTGCTTTGTTATCAGTAAACTGCTCTCGTTTTAGCCACAAGGGTTTTGTTTTCCTATCTTATTTTCCTTCCCCTTTTGCTCTGCTGGGGAGGGAGAGGGAAAAGGGCAGGGTGATAGAGTAGCTTCCTGGGCTCCTGGCACTCAGCCAAGGTTAACACACCACAGTGTCTCCATACAGTGTTTTGATGTTGTGATACAGTTGTGTTGCAGCTTTGTTACAAAAGCATTCCTCCAAGCTATGAAGCTGTTCTGATGATCACTGAAGATACACATTCTTTAGATACAAGCTTCTAGTGAAAATCTAGACAGAAAAAAATGCTCCAGTCAAAATGCAACGGAACTTAACTTCACAGCTGCTGCGGCATTGGAGCCAATTCTCATTCATGCTAAAGATCCTTTACACTGCTCTGGAGAAAGACACGACACTTCATATGGCGCCAGCATTAATTAACATCCCATATCAAATACCTGCATGCTGGAGTGAGAATCAGGCTCTGCACCCAGAGCAGGTGTCCTGGTTTGAGTTAGAACGGAACCAGTTCTGTTCAGTGATTTTACTTCTCAGCTCAGTTAACGGCGTATTTGTGCAGACTGTGTCTGTTTCTAGCGGTGATAACACTCAGTGTTTACAGTTACTGCTGAGGATTGGTGTGTGCAGAAAGGCTCTTGCTTATACTGCTCCTGTGCAGACCAAGGTCACTGCTAACTCTTGTGCACTACACTGGGGGTGCAGAAAGTGAAAGGCTGCACCTGCAGGGAGGAGTGGACAGGACAGGTGACCCTAAACTGACCAGCAAGGTATTCCCTTCCAAATACATCATATTCAGTATAAAACTGAGGGACTAGGAGAGTCTTCTTCAATGGCTGGCATCCAAGGACTCCTTTTACCACCAATCTCTGGGCCCAGCTATCCAGCCAAGTGCACAATCCAGCAGAGTGTACACCCGTCCAGGCCTAGGGCAGCCAGGTTTTTGATGAGAATGCTGTGGGGAACAGCATCAAAGGCTTTAATGAAGTGCAGATACACAACATCCACAGCCTTTCCCTCATCCACCAAGCGGATCACCTTGTCATAAAAGGAGATGAGGTTTGTCAAGAAGGACCTGCCCTTCAGGAACACGTGCTGACTGGGCCTGATGGCCTGGTTGTCCCGTAAATGTTGTGTTATGGTGCTTAAGATGATCTGCTCCATAACCTTCCCTGGTACCAAGGTCAGACTGACAGGTCTGTAGTTCCCCAGATCCTCCTTCCTGCCCTTCTTGTATACGGGCATCAAATTAGCTCATCTCCAGTCCATGGGACCTCCCCAGTTAGCCAGGACTTCTGGTAAATCATGAGGAGTGGCTTGGTAAGCATATCAGCCAACTCCTTCAGCACCCTTGGATGGAACCCATCTGGCCCCATAGATTTGTGTATGTCAAGGTGGTGTAGCAGGTCACTAACCATTTCCTCTTGTATTGTGGAGGCCACCTCCCGCTCCCCATCCCTGTCTTCCAGCTCAAGGGGCTGGCTACCCAGCAAGCAGCTAGTCCTGCTATTAAAGACTGAGGCAAAGAGGGCATTCAGTACCTCAGCCTTTTCCTTGTCCTCAGGAATTGTTTCCCCCTGCACCCAGTAAAGGATGAAGATTCTCCCTAATCCTCCTTTTCCTGTTAATGTATTTATAGAAACATTTTTTGTTGTCCTTTATGGCAATAGCCAGATTGAGCTCTTGTTGGGCTTTGGACCTTCTGATTTTCTCCCTGCATATCCTCACCTCCTTGTAGCCCTCCCAAGTGGCCTGCCCCCTTTTCCAAAGGCTATAGACTCTCCTTTTGTTCCTAACTTCCAGCCAGAGCTCTCTATTCATTCAGTCTGGTCTTCTTCCCTGCCTGCCCCTTTTTTGGGACATGGGGATGGCCTGTTCCTTCGCCTTTAAGATTTCCTTCTTGAAGTCTGTCCAGCCTTCCTGGACTCCTTTGCCTTTCAGGATGGCCTCCCAAGGGACACTGCCAGTCAGTCTCCTGAACAGTCCAAAGTCTGCCCTACCGAAGTCCAAGGTGGCAGTTCTGCTAACCGCCCCCCTTACTTCTCCAAGAATAAAAAGCTCTATTATTTCATGATCACTGAGCCCAAGATGGCCACCAACCATTACATCTCCTACAAGTCCTTCTCTGTTCACAAGCAGCGGGCCTAAGAGAGTACCTTCTCTAGCTGGCTCCTTCACCAGCTGCATCAGTTAACACATGTTAGTTGCACAGCTAACATCCACCGGCCTGAGGCTTCTGGAGGTAAGAGCTTTCTTTATCAGGCTACTGCTGGTTTTTTGAGGTATGGATTTTAGGTACTGCTGGCAACTAGGTTCTTTGTTGAAGTGGTTCTAAAGCAGGACAAGAGAGACTAGATCTAAAGAGATGTGACTGTTTGGACCTCTAGTGCCTTATGCTCCCCAGTCCTCAGTTCCTTTAGGATTTCTGTCAGGTGTAGAGCACCACAGAAAAGGGGTGTCTAAACAAAAATGGGGGAGAGGGAGCAAATTGAGAGCAGTTGCAAGGATGGGCCCTTCATTCAATCTGTGCTGGAGCCAGGAGCCGTGACTATTAGTTTTCAGATTCATCTCAACCAAGATGCCTTGGCGGTGGCCACAAAGAGAAGAATTGCTCCTTGGCTGACATTTCACAGGCTCCAGGTGAGCCAGATCTTCCTCAGGCTCTCCACATGGGGAAGGGGCAGGGAGGAGAGGCATAGAAAGAAGACATCACATTGGTCTCCAAAAAATGGAACGCAGACATTTTTCCAAACTCACTGCAGCATTCAGACTGCTCATCCATGACTAATTTTTCAGTTATCAGTTTCAAATATCCAATGAACTAAACCAATTACCCATTTTTTGTTCCATCCAAGTGTGGAGGACTCCTCAGCAAATCAGAAATGTGGGCAAATGGAATATGTGTTTGTGAAAGTGCCAGGTAAGAGTGGGGAAAGGAGCCAGGCATTGGAAGGAAGTGGATGGAAAAGGCCAGAATTACATTGTTCAGGGGAGCTAATGCTTCAAGCCTGTAATTAAACAGGAAAAGTGATATCACTAGTGATTACAAACTCAAATTCATACAAAACTAAACCTACTGCATGCGTCAACACTGTTTCTAGAACCATAAGTCACAGATGCAAGCAGAAGTGCCCCATTCTTCAGTAGGACTACTAGCAGCAAAGGCAGACCCTGTCAAGCCCTGCTATTCTATCAGCAAGACTGTCCAAACCACCAGAAAAGGGAATATTGTATTGCTGCCACCAGATTTCCACCTGCTCACTGTGTTTTCCTGGATTAGTCAACCTCAATAATCCCAGCCTCAATATTCCCCATTTCACAAGAAGCTTGCAATGAAGGGGCAAAACTCATCCAAACACTAAAACAATAGTATTTTTTTTAAAAAAGGCAGAGCAAGCATCACAGAATCCAGCTCTTACAATGAAAGCTGGGATGCAGAGGAGACTGAGGGGCTTTTTTTGCCATGTTGGCCATTATTCCTCACCCTTGGACTGGTGTGAAGGATGGGAGCTCTCTGGTGGCAAAGTGTCAATTTGCAAAGGTGGACTTTCAGTGGTGCCGCTGCTTTTTCCTGCTTGCGTAACTGAAAACCAGTCCTGTGCTGCCCTCTCCTAGAGCACGGAGAGCAATCAAATCACTGATGCTGAGAGCAGCCCGTTCTCCACCCCAGGCAGGCAAGCTGTGCTGGGACACACATTCACAGCCCAGGAGGTACCTGCATTTGGTTACATGACAAAAGCAACTGCAACCAGCCAGATTAGTGTTTTCTAGGGGCTGCTGTGGCTCTAGTCCAAAGAAAACAAGGGACGGCACTGCTCTGGAATCTGAGATGCTAGTGAGAAAACAGAAAAGCTGATGGAGTGTCTCACGGGATGTCTCTCAGGGGAGACCTTATTGCTTACAACTACCTGAAAGGAGGTTGTAGCAAGGTGGCAGATCAGCCTCTTCTCCCAAGTAATAAGTGATAAGACAAGAGGAAATGGCCTCAAGTTGCACCAGGGAAAGTTTACATTGGATATTAGGGAAAATTCTTCACTGGAAGGGTTGTTAAAAGCACTGGAGCAGGCTGTCCAGGGAAGTGGTGGAGTCACCATCCCTGGAGGTATTTAAAAGATATGTAGATGAGGTGCTAAGGGACATGGTTTAGTGGTGAGCTTGGCAGTGCTGGGTTAATGGTTGGACTCGATGATCTGAAAGGTCTTTTCCAACTTAAATTGTTCTACAATTCTATGGGAAGCCAAGAGAAAAATGAAGGGGAAGTGTGTGAAATTGGTCTGCTTGGAGAAACACCGGCAGCTGTCTAACCTGCCAGCCAAGGGGAGAAACATCTCAATCCTCACCATCCAGCTTTCAGGAGACCCCAAACCAGAAGCCAGACCCAGTCAAAAACCAGAGTTTGGGTGAGAAAGAGCTTGGACTGCCAGGAGTTTCACAAAACAACAGGCCTTCACTTTTCTCTACCCAATTTTTGGCACTGCCTTCTTAGGGAACAGTCAAGCTGAAGTGTCCGGTAGCACTCAAACAGTTGGGGTATCAGGTGATTTGGAGGAGCAAAACCACCGCATCTCATACAGAGAGCTCACGTACAAGGCTTGCTCCTTAAGGCCCATATTGACACCTGTTTCTCAGCTGTGTGCCACTGGTCCTCTCTGCTTGCAGATCAGCAGATCCACAATCTGAACACATCTGGAAGGAATTGGGGAAACAAAGACAGCAGTGACATGTCATCAATCCTTTCTGGCATGTGCTCTGAGCCACAAGCCACAGCATGCAGATGAACAATGCCCATGCAACCTTGGACAGCGGTTCCCATCTCCTGGCCCAGGGCAGAAGCCTCCTGCCCACCTGCCCCTTCACATGGTATAGGGAACACTAGGAGTCTTCAAGTGTTCAAACAGCAACAACTCAAAATCAGGAGGGATGAAATCCACAGAAGGTTATTCAAAATAGAGGCATGATGTCACACTCAAGACATTCCTGCCTGCACACTGGAGGCTGGCAGACCATCTAACTGACCTCCTGCTGACAGCTCACTGCCTTTGTCTGTCCTTCCCTAGGCATCTGCTCTCATTAAGAGGATACTAGACTAGGCAGACCTCTGATATGACCTAGGACAGCTCTAAGGGGAGTGGAGCTGTCACATCTCAGGCCCTAGCAGAGCCTGTCCTGGGTCAATTCCCTCTGCAGCTCTGTAATGCTCTTTGCAGTCTGAGAAACTGTACCATACTGTAGGAACGACCTGGAGCAGGTCAGGTTTTGTCAGCTTAAGCATCTCTGCAAGAGGTGGTCGCAGCAGCTGGGGAGAAACAAGCGCACCAGGCAGGCAGGGAAAGCCACAGAGGGGCCTAATGCCCAGAACAAGTAGTTTGTATCCGGCTGAGGAAGTCAGGACTGCCCTCTGACAGACGTGTGGACACATTCCTTTCATGCCACTAGATGGTGCCCTGACTTCAGTCACCAGCGGGCAGCTGGCCTGGCAGGGGACAATAACCCTTCACTCTGCTGTTCCACCTGTGTTTGATGGGCACTGTCCTCAAAACTGCAGAGAGAGGGAAACACCAGCCTCGCTTTGCCCCAGGGCCTGGCCTCCCCACGTCTGCAGAGCCACATCCACTCTGAACTGGGGTGAGGCTGACTTTGAATCTGGGATCAAGAGACTCAGGAACCAGGAGAGGAGGGTAAATCAACCTCCTGCCCAGAGGCGAGGCCACTGGAGCTGGAGCAAAGGTCAGAAGTACATGCTTCAGCACTGTGAGAGCAAAGCATCATATGCTGGAGAAAGACTTCTGTGACAGGGGAGTCTGATGGGGGAGGCCCTGTCCAGGGATTGTGTTTTGGTGACATTCACGTCTTTTTGAACCAGGAGAAGCGTCAGAGCCCTGGGGAAGGATTGCAGGGTAGTCTGCACAAGGATGAAATTGCTCTGGGAGGCCAGATTTGGCCCATACACCATCAACTGGCAACCCATGCTTCCTGGCCTCCTTTAGAAATGCAGCTGCGGTCATGCTGCCTGCAGGCACCCATGTACAACTTGTTGGGTGACGACCCATCAAGAGATCTGATCTGTGCTACTCCGGCAATGCAATGGCTCAGAAAGACACCATTGGCTGCTGAGGACTGGAAACACACAGGCTCACCAAGCTGGTTCATCCCACCAGTCCAGCTAGCCTTTCTCCAGACAGTGTGCCAGAGAAGAGCCAGCACAACAACCATGGGCCACCATCACAGATACAGATGCAGAACAAATCTGAAGAGGTTGGTGGGAAAGGGCTGCCCCATTCACTCTGTCAGCGGACTCTTCCCCACAGCCACTTCCTTGGACAAGACCAACTGCAACAGGAGTATATAGCTCACCATGGCCCAGCTATCCACCCAGATGGCTAAGAGAGCTATCAAGCCACTCTTGACCCCATTCTTGATCTATGCATAAAGACCGCATTCTGCTGTGGTCCGCACCCACAACACAGATAGAAGAAAGGTCAGGGATACTGTCAGAGGCTCCCATCCATGGCAGTGTGCTGCATGCCTGCACACTTGCAGGAAACACAGCAAGACCCTCCTCTTCTCCAGTTTGTCTCTCTGCAATATCTTCCTACTCCTCCACCTCACCTCACCCAGTCCACTTGGCAGAGGCAGTAGGAGCGTTGTCTATATATGTGTGAGGCAGGTTCACCAGGAAACCAACACCCTTCTTTATACTACCTCATATATTGGAAGGGAAAAAAAATAAGCAAGCACAACCTGGCACACACCATAATGTCACTGGCTCATCCCACTCTCATAGGCTCATCCAGTCGCAGGCTGTGGCCAGACTTGTCCTGCTGCCCACCCAGTTGTGTTCCACAGGCACAGTGCTGGGCAGTCTGTGCTTCTCACCAGCATAACAGCAGCCAGGGCTGTGCTTTGGAAATGAGTGCTTACCTCTCCATACCTGCTTCTACAACTCAGGCCTCCAGTAACCACCCCAAATGCTCAGAGCACCCCCGAAACACCACCATGTTCGCAGAAACCACATGTAGTGCTACTTCGTTGCTTTTGAAGGGGCTTTCACTACCCTCTAGCAAATCCTTCCTGGCTATCAGGCTGCTCTTGATGCACACCTGTCACGCTGACTAATATTGCTTCCTTTTTCATTACCCCATGCATTTCTTATCTTATGGTTAGGCAGTAAGCAGATTACAATGGGGATTTTCCAGTCTACACCTGTACAGCACCTTGCACAACTGGTGATATATGTGGTAGGGCTAATTCACATGCCAGCTAATCTTACCCTCAGAATCCCAATTTTAACCACCCCAGTAAGAAGAGCCAAGCTCCCTCCATTCTTGAGAGCTAAACCTGGGCAGGTTCAACAAGTGGTCACAGCCCCAACAAACACAAACAGACCTGCAGATGCCAAGCCAGAAGAAAGAGCCATCCTGCAGAAGCAAGGTGCTGCCCAGAGGTTTCTTGTTATTCTGATGCAGCTAAGCACAAACCCTATCATAAAAAAAACCCAACCTGCTACAATAACCTTCTGTCTGGGTCACAGTGTGAGAGGAGTAGAGGTTAATTTAGTCAGGAAATAAAAAATAATTAATGGTATTGAAGCTGGATCTCAGCAGCAACCACCTCCATGCCTGGAACAGAGCCCACATAAGCCACAAGTGCTTATTCTCCAAGAAATTCACTCAGCCAGGCCGCATTCGATGTAGCAGCATTATCATCTTACACGTGCACAGAAGAGATGGCCTGAAGGTTTGGGTGTTACCCTGTAAAGGCAGCAAAGACTCATCAAACTTACCACAGATTTCCTGCCCAAGACTGAGAGAGTCACAGGGCCTCTCTCTGCTCAGCCCTCCCCCTCTGTAAAAGGGGTGTACACGCAGCCCTGTCTCACAGCAAAAGCTCAGGAGCAACACACTGAATGCTGCAGAGCATTCAGGAACACAGCTATAGGTGCTGCTTAAAGCTTTCCCACTGGTTTAGAGGGGTTCAAGGCCTCAGTGTGCTCAACATGAGCCTCTCAGGCTGACCAAAATTTAAGATCCAATCCACATGCACGCAGGGAAACCAACACGTCATTGTAAGGTTTGCTTGTTCCCAGTTTTGAGGATTTAAGCCAGAGTTGAGCAGTGGCTACTCCTTAAAATGATTCTAGGGCAGGATGTGTTTCATTCTTGTCACACAAAGTACTTCAGACAGGCACTATAAAGACAAAAAAAAGGGGAAAAAAAATTAAACACGCCAGGTAGGAGAGTAGCTTGATGACATTCTTGCATATCTAAATAAACATGGGGCTATTCCATGCCTGAGCTGCCTGTTTGTGCTATTTCCTGCTTAGTCCTAGTGGTGAAAATGCCCAGGGGTAATGAAGCATCCAGCTACCTTCCCTATCACACTCAACCCAGAATGGTTCTGATGAGGCTGATAAAACCCACCTGGTTTTACAGCAGCAAGCAGGGTCAGATTTTGGTTTGGTTGTTCATAGCCTGCAGAGTTTTTAGCATGTGGAGATTAAAAGGACTGCAACCTGCAGCCATTGTCGAAGATGAGAGGAAATTAAAAAGAATATGAGTTCTGGCATTCATCCTTAGCAACTTAGGACAGCCTTTTCATTACTGTAAAAATAGCATGTTTATAAGCAACATCCAGCTCCGATCTCCACTAAATCTCAAGCTGCATTTTAGAAAAGGCGGTAACAACATTAACAATTCACAAATGAGAAACTAAGGTAGAGGGGGAAAACAGCTTGCCCAGCCTCATCCCACAGGCTAGGGCAGGGGTTTAGACCAGACTCAGGGCTCTTGGTTCTTGCATGCTTGCCTGCTGTGCCACACCACCTCCTTGGAAAAGAAATGGAACATCGCAGCAGTTTCTGGAAATCACCTTGAGGTTTTCTTCCTTCCCCAAAATTTCCCTTTACATTTTTACTCCAGTGCATCTACTAAGCAGAATGTTTCGGCAATGCACAGCAATGGCCTTTTCGGGGCTTTGTTTCTGCCAGTGAAATAGCTATGACTGTAAGGTTCACAGAGACTTTCTGTTCCTGTCTAAAATTATCTTTGCTGAGCCTTGCGACGCCAAGAGCACAGAGCCAATACTCCATAAGCCCTGAGAAAAATGGACTACATTTCAGGCATGCTCAGCTAGTGTGCCTCAGCTACAGTAGCATCCACCAGCCACCACCAAAGCTCAGGGCTGCCACCACCACGTCAGGCCTTGCACAAGGGGACACCAGCTGTTTCTTTCCTGCATGAGACAGGACATAAAGTCAGGGCCTGATCCCCCCATCTGGGTGCTGGTTGTACAGCCGAAGAGGAGTCTTTCTGATTCCTGCTTGAAGGGCAAGATCAGGGCGAAAAGGGTAGGAAAAGACAGCAGGTGGGTGCAGACGGATGGGGAAAGCGGGGGTAATAGGGACACAACAGCAATTAGCATTAGCAGCGGCAGTCTCTGCTCACCAGCTGCTTTGCCGATTGTCTCTATCCCCGATTTCCAACAGCAAGGAAGCAATTTACCTAAGAGCACAGTCAGTAGCTAAAACTGTCCCTCAGAACTGAAAATATCGGAGAAAAAGAAGTCCCAATTTCTATGGTAAAAAAGCAAGGCTTGCAGGGCAGTCATTTAGGAGTTTGCCTAAGTAAGGCATGGAGCAGGCAGCTCAAAACAGCCACCAAATACTTCAGAGCGAAAGGCTAAAAAAGGAAGGTTTTAGAAGAGGAAATGAGTCAGTAGCTTGGAGGACGGGAGGGGGAGTTCAAACAGCTGAGGCATATAAAGTAAGCAAGTAGTCACCATCTCAAACGTTAGAAAGTCAGCGAGGTGGATGTATTGAACTTTGGTTTCTGTTGATGCAGGGTCTCATTCACAAGTCCATGAGTGACTGTTTATATCGACCATGCTGGGTTTTGAAGCAGTCCTTCACTGGGCAGAAGCTTGTTGGCTGCAGTACATGCCAGCATTTCAGCCAAAGTGGTAACCACCAGCTACAGGATTGCTGAAATGTCTTGGCCTTCCCCATGGCCAGGGGACGGACTTTTTTGGAGGGGAAGTTTCAGGTTAATTGCAAATGCCATTTGCCTTAAGAGAGGGAGGGGGATTCACCTTTTGAGATGGTTCATCCAAACATCCAGCTGGAGCTTTCAGCCTAGCTTATTTATAGCACTGATGCTAGGAAAAAAGGACAAAGCTTATTCAGTATTGAAAAACAGCAAAGCTAGTAAAAGCCTCTCCACTCCACAATGCTGTAGCAATCCACATCATTCATTTCTTCCTTCATAACAACCTTGCATTGCACTGAAACCCTGGGAGCAAAGGGGAGAGTCTCACCCTGAGAAGCCTTTAAACTTGCTGGCCCACACAGCTCCATGGCAGCTCACCGTCACAGGGCGTGCATCAACAGAGCAGTAAGCCATGACAAGGCTAGTGCCAGTGTGGCGATAAGCCACGAAACACGACTTCCTCACCTCTGCCCCAGGTCCCTGCGCTGTCAAAAGGGCAGGACTGATGGAAAGGGAGCTCATAAAAAAAAAAAACATCAAAATTCCCTCCGCCCCTCCCCTGGTTCAGGTACCAAGATGACAGCTACATAGCTGCTGCACACGAGCCTGCTGCAAGTCCTCTCCAAGGGAAACCACAGTGCTGCGAACGTTGGGGTGATGCTTGAGGTCACAGGCACGTGAGGGGCAGGCTGTTGAGTTGCGGAGCAGCACAGGACTAGAAAAACAGCCTCCCTATCCCCTACACAAGCAGCAGCATGGGATTTACACACAGCAGGAGCTCCCAACCCATGACACATGGACTGCTCATCACCAGCAGGCAGCTCCCAGTGCAGAGCTGGAGCTCCCAGTGCCCATGCTGGTACAGCACACAGAGTCTGTGGAGCCCTGTGCTAAGGCAGGCTGGTACCACCATACGCCATGCATTTGTCAGTTCATCTTGTCACACAGCTCCTGTCTCTAGCTTCCTCAAAGCACTACAGCCACTGTGTTTATTCCTCACCAGGCTATGCTGTTTTGTCTTTTGGGGAGTGGAACCTTTCAAAAAGCCATCATGGTTCTCAGTCAGTGCCCTTCCCAGAGCAAGGGCATCTTTCCCATGAGACAGAAACAAGTGAGAGAGATCTCCTAAGGGAGGGTGCCCCCCACTGCTCCCTTGCCCCTCACGGTTGCCTCTGTCCCTTTCAACCTCCTCCCAGCAGCCCCAATCTCTCTGCTGTGGAGGGAGCACCTGAGGTTCCGTTAACTGGTTAGATACCTTCTCAACACACTACAGTGTTTCCAAAAATGCAACAAGACCTCTTGAAACAGACTAAGCCCACAGACCAGTTCAACCCATTTTCCCTTATAAGTATACAACAAAAACCAGCCCCAGCACTGTTCTCATGAGCTTACATCATCCCTTCCCCTCCTCCCAGGATGTCATTTCTCTACCCCTCTTTCATACCAAAACTGATCTATGAAGAGCATGTTTAGAACAATAACAGATTAATTACCCACATCAATTAAGACTAAAAAGTACAGCTGCCCCAGGTCTCTTTATGTGCCACTGAAGGTGGAGGTCTGCTATGGCACTCTGCAAGGAGGCCCCCATCGCTAAACAGCGCTTGCCTTCATTTCTCTCCCAGACACACAACATGCATGGCCACCAGGCTAACAGTCAGAGCAGAAAGACAGGACCAGAACAAGTTGTCCAGAGAGATGTATCTGTAGGACTGAAGCTCTACTATTACACAGGCATTTTATCTAACTTTTTTTAGAACTGTATGTTTTTAAAACAAAAAACAAACATGTCCCTACTCAATTCTTGTTATTACTTCCAAAGTCAGTTAAGACTTTGGTCCAAGTTTAAGCATTCCTTGCCCATCATCAGAAGAGCCTAGGGAAGAACTACAGCCCCATCCCCCAGTTTAAGTCTAAGTTGTACTAGTAGGCCTTTTGCTGGTTTCACTGCAAATCTGACGCAAATGCTCTTGCAAAAGGGACACCTGGCCCGTGTATGCCACCCAACACGAGCCTAACACAACAGGACTGACCTTTCAATACATGCATCTTCAATACTGGGTCTTTCAGCAACTCCTATCTAATGTGAACAAGCATAACAGGATCTGAAAGAGACATCTACTGGAATATGCCAAAAAAATATCAAAACATAGCACCCTTAATTAGAACAGCAATATGGATCAAAACTGTGAAGGATGGCTCCCATCTTCAGTATTAAAGCTTCATGCTAGCTGTAACCTGGTATGAAGTACTGCTGCCTCATACCGCAGCCCTGAAAACATGCAATGGAGTCCTGTTTTTGTTTTGTGCTTACAAGCAGGCATAGAGACTCAATAAATAAGCTTGTTGTGGGGGGCTTTTTGCTCATTGATTCAAACCAGGAACATTGCTGAAGTCAGGATCCAGTAATGAAATCAAACCGTCTATACGTTTTTTAACATTAGCAGATGCCTCTGTAATCTGATTACAAAAAGCCCGAGCTTCACTGCCCAGAACCATTAAGGAAATAATGCTACAAATGCTATTTTTGTAGCATTTCAGAGCGAGCAGCACGGCAATAAGCACGGAACAGCAGCTTCTTCGAGCCCCTCGGTCTCAGCAGCAGCATTTTCTCAGCGGTCAGCTTTGTCCTGAGGACAGAACGCTCATTGTTTCGGCCACCTGAAATAGATACCGCTCTGATTCACGCCGGGACGCGGCTGCTGCTGCTTTTGGTGGCAGCGCTGCTGCTGCTGCCGCCGCAGGGAAGAAATGCGCAGCGTTTCCTGCAGCGCAGCGAGCGCGGCCGGCCTGAGCCAATCAGGAGTGCCTGACTGAGATCGCACCAAAGTAGGTATTAAAAAAACCCTCAGAAA
>VZZY01020899.1:45656-87084 GCA_013400335.1 Eurystomus gularis
CCCCTCCCCGCGCCGCAGGGCGCGGCCGGGGGGAGGCGGGGGCTTCCCCCGCCACCCAGCGCGAAGGGCTGCGTGGGGAGTGGGTCTCAGCGTGGCAGAGAGCCCACGGCGGTGGTGGTGGTGGGAGCCCCCCCCGGGGGGCTGGCCCGCTCGGGAGGAAGCGTGGCCTCGGCCGCATCCGCTCCGTTGGCCGGCCCCGGGCGGGAGCCATCTTCCCCAAAGCCGAGGGGTTTCAGGCCTGGCCTAGAAAACGGCGGCGGCAGAGCGGGGCGGCCGAGCCGAGCACCCGTTCTCCCATCACCCGGGGCCCGGCGCGCAGCCTCTCGGGGCCTGGCCGCCCTTAATCAGGCCCGGCTGGAGTCAGCAGTCCTGGTAGCAGACAAAAGCGGGGAAGCAAAACCCGCGGAAGGAGAACGCTGGTCGCAACAGACGCGTTTTTGCAGCGACCGATCGAAGAAGCTTAAATTTTGAAGTACTTGCCGCAAGGGCTTGGGAGATTTGTCTTGCTTTTCTGCACAGAGAAGATGCAAGGCTGGAAGCGTTTTATCGAAGAGATAATGCTGGAAGGAGAGAAAACATAGAAATGCGTTAAGCATATACAGCGACTTGCCTGTGTCCTCTGGCTTTGAAAAAAATGCCAGGGGATTCCTTTCATAAATGGGGTGGAATAGATCAAACAGCTGTTCATTATGGTTCATTTTCTGTTGGTTTGCCTACACTGAAAGTCTACATCCCTGTTTAACTCGGGCTACTGAGACTCCCAAATTCACTTGAATTATTCACTCATGCAGTTTTAACTGCTGTCCTGTTTTTGTGTGAGTCATGCACAAACACACGTCCAGCAGCAGACACTTAAGCGTTTTGACACACTTGCTTAGGTTATTTGCTTTTAGTAGAGGGATTACATGCTGCAGCCTTCTTACGGTATTTACCATTCGTTTCTTGAATATGTGGTATATCCAGTAAATTTTTGTTCTATATAGACCTGGCAGACACGATGGTCTACTAATCTCCCTGCTTCCTGTAATGCTCAAGGCTGGTCTGCAGTGTGGAGCAGAGCTAATGGGAGTTGCAGGTGAAGCTGCTAAAAGTCTGACGAGACTTGCAGCTCTCGTTTAAAATAGACTTGTCTGAACAAGCTAGCTACCACCTCTGCAGTACACAAACCTAGTTTAGAATGACTTCTCAGTGTGTCAGGCTTCATCTTGCTTCGGAACCAGAGAATCCCCAGTCAAAACTAGTATTTTTCATACTGATATCCTTTTTGGAACAGGGTCTGAATTGGCTTTTTTAAAGATGCTTTCCAGTTGCTGCAAATGAGCTTGCTTTTGGGCAAAGAGTGTAGGCCTTCTGGCAAAGTATAGTAATACCAGCAGGAGGGCATCATTTGGTATCAAAAGAGCATTGGATTCTCTGCTTTTGTGTCTTGCCACAAGGTTCAGTTTCTTTGCCACTGGATTAAATGAGTCCATGGTCTTTGGAGGACCGTGCAAATTATTTTTCTTGGTTATTAGTGAATACTGTTCCCAAATCTGTGTAATTACAAGGTGCCTATGCCTCATATACAAGATGACAGCCTGATGACAATTGGTAGTGTGGGTGTCTAGCATGTTCCTACTTGCCTTGTCAGAATATCCCTATCAAGAGGCTCCTGCTGAGAGCAAAGGCTGACCTAAGCGATCTCATGCTGGAGAGCCTGCAGACAGCCAGAACTTGCATGTAAAGCTGTGCAGAGCCCTTTGCTTGCCTGACTGTTCAGTATTCACAGCAGTCTCCAGAAGGATGCCTCAATAAATGAGTGGCTGAAATACCCAGAGCAGGCCTTCAAAGCCTGTTTTAAGGGTGAGGTTTAAGCTTTAGGTGCCTGGAGGGCCATGAGAAAATTCTTATGGACACTTGGGCAGTTTTCTGTGCTGAATGTGTTTCCAAGAAGCTTTGCATATGAGTTTAGACCTGCATTACCTTAAAAACATGCATTTCAACACAGGAATGGGTACTACTCAAAATTTCTGCCCTGCTACTGGCTACTGTGGTTCCTGTTTTTTCAGCAGTGTTGCTGGGATGGCCTTTTGCAGGTATTGCTTTTTCTACCTACCTTGATAATTATATCATTATACTTCATGGTAGCTTGGAGAAGGTGATGATTTCCTCTTTGGCTGAAAGCTGAGGGAATGACCTCCAGGAATTCATGGGAGACTTTTTTTTTTGTAATTGCTTTCTTACTCATCTCTCCTCATGTAGTTGATAACCTTTGTTGTTGGGGGAGGGAAGCTGAAGAGAGTTTTGATCCCTTCCCCCTCCCACAAAAGACCAAATAATGCAAAATAAAAAACTTTGAGTCTAGCTGGCAAGATCTGCCTACAAGTGATATGCAAATGACTCTGTATTTCTTGCTGGTTTATGGTGTGCAAATAATGGCCTCTTACACAAGAGCAGTAAAAAGGCAGTTAGTTATGTTTCCTGTCATGCTTCAGATCTGCATTGAAGCTTTGGACTTTCAGAAGCATAGGCTGCCTAGTGTAAATGGAGATATCTGTCTGTGTAGGTAGCAGAGGATGGACGTGGGCCTGTTGGGATTGGGGAAGTCGCTGCTGTTTCCACACTAGTGCTGGTCTTTGGGGTAAAGTTAAACTAGTCACTCCATGTATTGCCTCCTTTCTTCCATAAAGTGGGGGTCGTAATTTCAGATGGGTTTTCTTGAGCTCTTAAATAGCAGCAAAGCAGACCCTTATATTTTTAACCATCCACATTTTCAGTCAGCTTGTTGGTCATAGCTGACGCCTTTTCAGAAGTCTGATTTGGCAAAATCTTCTCCTAGTCTGTTAGCTACTGGGCTTAGTTTTCCCTTCAAGGTCTGGGTGCTGATAATGTCCCAGGGTATTTTGCAGCAGTGTAAGGGACAGCTTTATGAAGGCTGCTGTCCCAGAAGAGTTGGGTGGCAATAGGTTTAATTGAAAAAATATTTCTTGCAGAGGTGTACTGTGACACATTACTGAGTCAGGTGGAAATGCCACATGGTTGTACAGGCAGATCTGGCAGTGGCAGGGGATTTGAAGGTAGACAGGAGGGATGATATGCCAGGCATAGGGGAAACAGGGTGTTTGTTGAAGACTTCAAACCAACCACCAAATACATGGCAGTAACGTAACTAGCAAACATGGGAGCACAGCGTTCTCAAATCTGCCTTCACAATTAAACAAGGCATACTTTAATAACTTCTTGGTGTCAAATTCTGGAAAAATTGATTATGGTTTTCCAAGAAGCAAAAGTTTCCACTTGAGTAGCTGTGGATAGTCCCTGCTTGTGTATACAATGTGTGTGCATGGTTCCCAGACAAAACAAGTCAAGAGCTCCTTCTTGAAATGTCTCTGTAGTTAACACAGGCACCACTATGGAGGGCTCTTAGGTTCTGATCACAGGAAAGAAAACCTACACTGTAAAATAAATTGTCAATACTCAAATTCAGTCCTTCAAACTTGTCTTGAGGCAAACGAAGTCATCAGTTTAAAGTATTCTTGGCTGTCGTACAATTGAAGAGGGAACAAAGAATTCTCTTAGGTAAAATGTTTTAAATATTCAAGGAAAACACTGGAGTTCACAGTGCTTCCTAACAGAAGGGAAGGTAAATTTCATTGTGTCGAAGTTGTGTTTCAATGCGGGCTTGCTACAAATCCAGTTTATTAGGCATGTGTCTCAGTCATGAAATGGCTTTCTGTATACGGGGATTTTCTTGAGAAAGCTTTGGATTATTCTTCAATCTTCCCCATTTAGATTAAATTTCAGTTGTAGAGTACTTGGTGATGGAGGCAAAATGTTGAAAGCTATTAGTGGAGGCAGCTGGAGACGGCTCTTGCAGTTGGAAGCCTGCTACACAGAAGGCTCTCTCTTTGGGCTGCCCTGTGTAGGGATGACATTCTGCTCTCACAAGACTTCTGCAGTGTTTTGCACTTAAGGCAGGAACGATGGCTTTGTGTAGGGAATAAGAGCCACTGTGTTACTGCAGCGCTTGCTGACAAGGCGTTTAATGCAACCATTACCTCATGTGCCTACAGCAGTCTATATGAAAATACAATGGGGGTACTGGTGTAAGTGCTCCAGAATAATGTATGAGGCAGCAGCTGCCTGCAAGACATGCTGCCTTTGCAATGGTTGCATGGAGGTACTGAGGGAGAACTCATTTTTGCTGATTGCCTCAAGAGAAATTCACTCTGTCCATTCTTGCCTGCATGTCTCCCTGAATATGCTGTACTGGCATTGTTTTCCCACCTGATAATGAGGTGGCTTGCCTCCTTGCTCCTACCTTCTTCAGTGAGGTTAACATGATCCTCAACTCCCATAAAAAACAGACTGGATCCTTGAATGTAGTCTTTTCTGTGCAGTTGAGAGAATGGTTTTTAAGTTGGTGTTGCCTGTGTTACAAAGTTGATCTGTCCCCTACAACAAAATGTCACCAGCTGATGCTCCTGTATCCTACAAGTGCCTGCAACATGTACTGCTCAATGAGCAGCCACCCAGGTACCAGTCCAGAGCCGGGTAACTGCTTTCATGCTGAAAAAGGAACAGAACCAGGTGCTGTTGCAGCCCTGCAGCATTCAAGCCAGAATGAACAAAATAGTAATGAATGTGCTGCGTTGAATCCTCTGAGCAGAGCGATATTGGGCCAAAGATAGAAAATCCAGACTAACAAATAAACGTTTATTCTGTCATTACTGGTGTGGTGGAGGCTTCTTACCAGCTGTTCTTCTGGACAGATCAGCAGAGACACAGTTAAAATGTCCATGGAGGACATGTATTTATGAGTGGTATTTTTCCTTGTTCCAGTGCTCTTAACAGTTGTCCTGTTGCTGCCCTACACAGAATGGCTGCAACCACCTTACAACAAAAGATGCCTAGGGTTTTGAGGTTTTTTTTCCCTTTTTAAGTATGTTTATTTATGAAGCCAGTGGTGACTGGTGCAAGCCCAGGGTTGAAGAGGAGTTCTACAGTTACAAAGTAGGTCCTCTTTTTGGAAGCAGTTATTTGCACCAGGAGTTTATGGGTTCGTGTCAACCCATACTGTGACACAGCTATAGGGTTTTCTGAGATGGAAAAAAAATGTGCCTTTTTCCCTAGCAAGATTTTCCCTCCTCATGCTGCTAATGTCAGCCTGCATGAGGAATCCAGAGGTTGTGCAGCAGCTGTGAAAAGGACTAGCACCAGCTACTAACAGCCTTTTCCTTTGGAAAGCTAAAAAATGCTGTTCTTACTCCTGTCCCTACAGCTTCTGATCAGTCCCAGTTATCGGCTGCAGTTTAACAGTGAATTTTGAGTTTCCAGGCTAAATACTATCAACAGTTTTGGAATCTGAACTGACTTGCCAGCACTGCTCAGTTTCTTTATAAGGAAACAACTTTTCTCCTGACTTGGAGACATGTTTCTGGCGGTGCAGTAGCACAAGCATATGCTCTTGACTGCACAGTTTGCATCAGCTTGCAGTTCTGTCGCCACTGCTTGCTTCTGGCTCTCTACTCAGCATTAACTTCCTTTTTCAAAGTTAACTTTTTATCAACAGGAATTGGTGCAGGGAAATTAGTTGTTGTGGTCTTGAAGATCAAGAATTGGCAATGGTAAAGCTAGGTGATGTGAACTTGTTCTGTATCATTGCTTGTTCATGCTTTCTAAGCATTTTCTATTTAGAATCTTGAAATTTTTGTGACTAAAACTTGAGTCTTAACACCTGTTGTCAGCTACTGAGGGGCCGTTACTTAGAAAAGACAAACCTCAGGAAAAAAAGAGACGTTTGTATTGAGTTCACTGTGGATTTGTCCTTAGTGAATGATGCAATAGTTCTAGTCACAGCACTGTTTACTTTATTAGGGCAACCTTGTATTATTTAGAGTCTTCCCAGAGAGCTCTTGCCTACACCAACCAGAGGGACAGAAGGAGAAAGACCTTTATTCCTTATTAGTTCTCAATCACACTCTGACAAAGTGCAGTCTCTCTGTATCGCAAAGGTGACATAGGAATGAGTCATTTTGAGTTGATGTTTGCACTTTTGCTTAAATTTATCCTGGATTAGGCTTTCTCCGCTTACTTTCCTTGCCTTATTGGAAATATGCAGAAGGGTGGCTGTGTGCCAGGCAGCTGAGGCACAGTGACTTACTCCCTGTTCTCCTATCCCAAAGTAAGTGCAAGAGATTCTGAATAGATTACCCCTAATAGAGGAGCCATGTGTTGTAAATCTTGAGGGAGGTCTCCTTGTGTTTGAGTAAACACCTAAGGAGCACTGTTTACCACACTAGAGAAAAACTTCTGTCTCAGATTCACTGCTCTGAGATTGCCTTGGTTTTGTGGGACCAGCACTCGGGAGATCTAGATGCCAGACTTCATGGTAACAGATTCTGCCAGCTGGGCCACCTCTCTTCAATGCATTAGCAAAGCAAAGCCATACACTAGAAGTTACAGAAGAAGAGGTGTCAGCAGAAATAACAATCAGGGCTCATGTGAGGTCCTGCATGGTAGGCCTTGGTCAAAGCTTTAAAAAACAAACAAGTGAAAAAAAACATGTCAAGTAGTTGTCTAGTCAATAACCATCGCTCAAGGACAGGCTGTTTGAAAGGTAGCACTAAGCAGTTCCCCTTCACCGGTGATCCCCCTGGCTTTGCAGCTGAACTCTGCTGTTTCTTGAGAACACTTCCTCTCTGACAAAGTATGTCTCCCACAAAATGAATCCATCAATTACATGTTTTGGGGCTGAGCTTAAGGAAAAGTAAAGTGAAGAACAACCTTTAGTGTTTTTCAGTTGGTGTATCTCACATGATGCTTTCCCTGACTGAAGTACAGCTGACTCAGTTTACACAGAGGGAGGAGGGCAACTTTTCTGCTGAGATATGAGTTGCCATATCTGGGGACAATGTCATTTGAATTTGGAAGACCAAAAACCAGCAGAAGAAGAAGCAGTTTTAGAAGGGAATCTCACTGTTTACACTGCATGCAGCGTTTTGAGCAGATAAATGAGTGTGGGACAGGCTACAGTTTGGTTTTCACTGCTCTGATGGCCATGATGTCCTTCCAGCAGTGTCTACTGGCCAGTATGGTTTCCCATATTTGCAGTATTTGCTATTGCACAGCTGCTTTTAAGCTCTCCAACTTTGCTGCACTCCCTGAACAAAACTCAGATAGAAATGCTTCTACCCTGACACCTCTTTTTTTTGTTGTTGTTGTTGTTGTTCTTGCTAACTCTTGTCCTCTTTCTTCTGTGCAGCAGTCTTTAACATTAGATTGGTAATGCTGCATCTGCACCTCCAATTACAGCTAGCACGGGAGGATATCACAAAGTCCCATCAGACTTCAGGGGTGGTGGGGGGAGTTCAGAAGGCATGCAGGTTGCTTTAAAAACTGATGGAGGAGCTGCAGGGAAGTAGATGCTTCAACTGTTAGACTTGCAAGTTCTCCCTTTAAAACACTGAATTTGGAGCAAGTTCTGTAAGTTGGTTTGTTCAGCTAAAAACTGTACCACTACAGTCCCAGTACCCTGCTACATCTCTGTTGATCTGTAAACCAAATCCGTGTGACAAGTCTGAAGTTTGGCCATTATTGACTTCTGTTCCTAAAGCTGCTAGCAAATGCTAGAAATGGCTAGGAAACTTTCAACAGAAGGTCCTTGTGGACTTGATTGACTAGCCAGCCTGAAATGGGTAACAAAATTAAGCTGCTGTAATGCCAAAGGATCTGCTGCAACTGAATCTTGGTGGACATGTGTGTAATACTAGCCCAAAACAATGTCCTAATATAAGTAGGATTGTGCCTTCTTTGGAATAGTTTTGGTTTGGCAGCTGGCTGTGGGCAGCATCAAGACTCCAAATTCCTTACTTGGCCTGGGAAAAGGGGGCCCACAGCCTTTTCTAATGAGACTCTCAGGCCACTGGTGACTACTGCCAGTCTCGATTGTCTTCTAGCCTTGGATTTAAGGCAGTGCAGTAATGTAGCTGTGAAAATTTGCAGTGGTAGCCCTGAAGGTCTTCACTCTTGTCTTTGCAGGCATCTGGAGTACAAGTTGCCGATGAGGTATGCCGTATCTTCTATGACATGAAAGTGCGGAAGTGCTCTACGCCTGAGGAGATTAAGAAGAGGAAGAAGGCTGTCATCTTCTGCCTCAGTCCAGACAAAAAGTGCATTATTGTGGAAGAAGGCAAAGAGATTCTGGTGGGAGATGTCGGTGTGACAGTTACCGACCCTTTCAAGCACTTTGTGCAGATGCTTCCCGAGAAGGATTGCCGTTACGCCTTGTATGATGCAAGCTTTGAGACCAAGGAATCCAAAAAAGAAGAGCTGATGTTTTTCTTGTGGTAAGCCATCTTCCCAACTCACTCATTCCTAACACGTAGTCCGGGCACAGTGGGTGAGGTCTCTTGAGCATTTGCTTTGCCCAGGCTGGCAAGATGGCAGGCTTAGTGAGCCAGACAGCCTGATGCCTGTTTTCTGAGCCATGAGGCATTCCACTCATTCAGCATCACTAGGATACCGGATACTTCTCTCTATGCTGGATAATAAATGTCACTAACTGCACTCTTTTTGGTGGATCTCACTAGGGCACCAGAACAAGCACCTCTCAAAAGTAAGATGATCTACGCAAGCTCCAAGGATGCAATCAAAAAGAAGTTTCAAGGTACGTAATACAGCTCACGCTCCTAGCTGTGCCGTGCCCCCAGAATGCTTACACAGCAAGGCTTGACCATTGGCTAATTGGTTTGGAGTATTGTTTTTGAGATGCTAGCGAGAGATGGGAACTTCACAGGTGAAATGCCTCGTAACAGAGCTAAAATGCGCTTTGGCTAAAACTTACATTGTCCAGCCCTGACTCTTAGAGGCACTAGAACTGTGCTGAGGACAAGAGCAGGCTTTGCAAGGTGTGACACCATAGCTGTGCTGTACAGAGCAGCACATCTGCACCATGCAGGCTGGAAACCATTAGCCTGCTAACAGAGAGCTGGATGTTGTGCAGAGCTGCCTTTGTGGCAGAGCACTTTCAGTCCTGTGTCTGTTGAAATACATGACCCTGTAAACTTGTAGTGCTATAGTAGTAGTAATTAACAATTCACTTGATTCAGAGATGCGGTTGTGATTACTTCTTTCAAAACGCATTGCATCTCCAAGTGCAGCAGCGAGGTTCTGTTCAGCCTGTCAGGCCCCATTAACTGAGGAGTAAACACCTTGCTTTAGCATTCAGAAATTTCATGCTAAGTCGGTCATTGCGATGGCTTGCAGCCAGATAGCGCTGCCCCTCCCTTCAGCTCCTCGTGCTGCACTAGGCAGAAATCTTGCAGCGTGCACGACTGACAGGATCACTGTGTATCAGTGCCAGCCTTCGCAGAACAACTTGCTTGTGGGTTGAAACTACCCAGGGAGACTGTGCTGCACATGTGGAAACTGAAAGAAGAAACCTTGAAGTAACTGCATTTCTCTACCTAAGGCAGGCTTGGGTTGGTCTCCCTACCCTCCAAAAAAAGAAACCTCCATTGATTCCTTACACCAGCAAAATCTTTCTGGTCTCTACATCTCAGGTTCTCATTGTGATTCTTTCACCCACCTCTCCAGAGCCAGCGGGAGCTGAGTCAGCCATCTTAGTGTGCTTGTGTGTAGCTCCCTCACTCGCTATATCCCCGGTAGCACTAGAAATTATTCACTTGTAAGATACCCTGCAGTGAAAAGGCTGAGCGCTGATCTAGTGAAAATGTTCTCCCTGATATTTCCACATTGATATTTGGTGCATAGCCAGGTGTCTCCTGTGACACATCAGGGGAAAACCATCCAAATTCCTAAGCTAGGGTAGGACTTATCCACTGGAGTGACTGGATTGCCTTTTCTAATATTACTACCAAGTATGTTTCTTTGATTACTGGCATGTTGAAATACTGCATTATTGAGTGTTTTGCCTCTTTTTTTAGGCATAAAGCATGAATGCCAAGCAAATGGGCCAGAGGACCTCAACCGAGCTTGTATTGCTGAGAAGCTAGGAGGCTCCCTAGTTGTAGCTTTTGAAGGAAGTCCCGTGTAGATGTCATACAGTGCCACAACTCTACAAGCATTCCATGTTTTAATATATCAGTTATGTAAAGCAACCATTCTAGGTAAGGGTTTCACTAACTGTAGGGAAGCTGTCTTTAGAATAAAGTAGATTTTGGAGATGTAGCTCGTATGTACAAATGACCCTAAATAAATCAAATCTAAGGATTTATCTTGGTGTATTAATATTTGCATTGGTTGTCCAGCCCGATACTGTCCCTGATGGATTAACACTAAAGGTCTCAAAAAAATTTGGTCCAATGCAGCAGTGTATCATGGGATGAGAGGGGGGGAAGTGAGAACAACCTGGTTCTTGTTCTTACTTTTCTAAATTCATTCAGTCTTTTTGAGGCTACTGGCCAAATTGCCAAACTCAAAAACTTTTCCCCTGTAACTCTTTAATACAAAACTTCAAACCTGTAGTTAGGCTAAAGCAACCTGTTGGCACCAAGACTGGGTTAAATTCTTAGTGCTTACAGTTGCGGAGCAGTGCTAATAGCGGCTAATTTTGAAGTTTAGTAGAGATAAAATAGACTTTTCTGGAGAAATAGTCCTAATCCACTTTCTGGTAAACTCACGGTGCAGTAATAATATTTAAAGGTTCACCTGTTCCGTAGGTTCAATTTTCTTCTTATAAAGTGTCTTGAGGTCTCTTCCAGCCTGAGTGATTCTATAAAAATCGCTTTTCTGTTGACATAGTTTAATTTAGAACTAGCTTAGTTTCTCTAATACACACTTAGTAGTGGATTGGATGCTTCTGAGGCTTTTACAAGTGCAGATTCTTATATCAGAGCTCTCCAGTTATGGGTAGTGCAGTGAGAAGGAACTACATCTTAAAAAGTAGTATTCTCAGCCCCAGTCTTTGGTCACTTGGTCCATTTGTCCATAATTACTATTGATTTAACTTGGTAGAACCAATCAGCCTGACTAATATGGCTTGATCTGGGCTTTTTGTCTGTTAGCTTCTTTAATTCTGTAGAAATGCATGGAAATATCACCTACTAGAAAGTTTGACTTGAAATGCCTTTTGTATGGGGGGTAGAGAACATTCCTGTGCCAGCTACAGAGATCTTAAAAGCTTCCATGTTTCACCAGTGGTTGATTAAAGCTGTTTCCTTTGTGTAATGTGTACATGGGAGTTGCATAGAGTTTTCCTGTATGTCTGTAGAGAAAAAGAAAAAAAAAAAAACCAAACAAAAACAAACCCTTAGCCTCCAGTGCGTTACTGTGCTGTGTTCTGTGCATGCCAAATTGGAACAGCCTCAATAAATGGGGTTTCACTCCCCTGGCTCAGTGACTGGTCCCTCTCCAGCCTCCGGATCAGCCCTCCTGCAGCGGGGCTGGCGCTGCTGAGTGAGCACCGTGCCCCATGTCACCTGGGCATGCGGGAAGCTGGTCCTTCTCCTGCAGCTATGGGGGCAAAACAGGCTGGAAGGAAGAGGTGGTGGAGGCAGAGGGACTTGAGGGAAGGGTGGGTTCATCTGTCTGCACAGTGCGCTGCCCTCCTTGGCCCTGCACCCCTTGCCAGCAGAGCATTTGCCAGCCTGCTGCAGGCTCTAGCTACCTAACAGCTCCTGGTCTCTGCCTTTTGGGCTTTGGACCCAAATGGCCGTGAGCTGGGGAGCTTCCTTAGAAAAACATCTTGTGTTTGCAGCCTGAGGAGGAGAAACCCAGCATGCATCGGTTTTGTGCTGCTTTTCCTGTAGGAACTGAGGGAGATTTCTCTGGCCAGCCCACTGAAGCCCAAGCAGTTACTGGCTGCCCCTTCATCTGCGAGCTCTTGCCAGATGTGCTGGGACAGAAAGCTGTACTGTCCCTGCAGCTCCTCGGCAGAGCACTGTGCTGATTTATCAATGGGGCCAGGGAAATAATGGTCTGTTGCCCAACTCAGCATGTGCCCTCTCTGGCCGTGCTGCACGGTTAAAACCTTTCATTAAAGGCAAGCATTGACTGCTTGCTCTAACTTGGCATCCACATGGGTCACGGGGTTGGGAGCGCGAGGTTTTCTGATGCAAAGCGATCCACTGGAGCGAAGCCTTCTGAATTTGAGAGAAGCAAACAGGCCTGGCTTCTGCTGGTGCTTTTAGCCTGCATTTTAGTCAACTCCAAGCTGGCCCAAGTGAGTAATGATCCTCATAAACAGCTCCTCCTTGCCTAGGTGTCTGCAGTACTGGTTTCTGTCCAAAGTCCAGGTTGAGATAAGGAGTGACACAGTGGGAGTGGTGCTGCCTGACAAACAAAGGGAACTACCAGCCAAGATCCAGCTGATAACTAATGTCTTCAGACTCCGTGCATCTTTGAACAGATATTCATCCCAGGTTACGCAGTGGTGGACTTGTGCTTGGGATTTCCTTCTTTGGTTAGAAAAGGGAGAAGGATATCAGACCTGGAAGTAGGGTACTTCCCACAATATGAAAGCCCTAGGGCCAGGGAATTGGGTACAAAGTCCGTAAGTCCCAGGACTTTGAGGGATGAGGGGTCTGAGGTGGCACCTCAGGCCTTGACTAGATGTGGTCGCACAGCTTAAGCTGATCTAAGAGACTTTGGGTGCTTTCTAGGACTCTCATAGCAAGTACTGAGGTATTACAGTGGCTTCTCTGGATGAGTACTCCTGCACTCCAGGAATGGTAGTAACTCTTAACCTTCAGAGCTATAATGCTTTAGGCTTGTCTATGTCATGGAGTTAGTGGGCCAAACTTCACTACCTCCCAAAGTTGTTTGTGCTTCTGTGGCTGGGGGAGATGAAAAGCACAGGAAGATAGTTCCTCCTGTGACTGTTTTAAGTCCTTTCAGTTAAGGTTTCTCCTAAATCACCCAGGCCTTCTGAACAGGCAATAAGGGAGACAGAATGTGAGGAATGCTTCCTATAGCTTGGCTGGTTGCTGGTGAGGGAAATCACTAACAGGACTACATGAAGAAGAAAGAGGTGAAGGAATTCAGGTGATGGATGTGGCTCAGAGCCACACAGTCTCATCAGGACCACAGCCCAGGTGGTGCAGCTTGGCTGCAGCAAGAGCAGAGCGGCAAGAAACCTTTTCAGGTCCACGTAGGCAAGGATTTCCCAAAGGCCATTTTTGTCCATTACACTGGGGAGAAGATGGGACTGGAAGAGGGAGACTGGTAATTCAGGCCTGAGGGTAAGCAGCAGATGGTGTAAACGTAATTTAGCTGCTCCAACAAAGGTGGACTTGGGCTGTGGCTTAGTAAGACCATGTACCCAGGCTGAAAGGTCACTCCAGTCATGACTGAAACCAGCAGGAGGATCCAGTATTCCTATCCAAAATCACCCCAGCTGGGTGATCCCTTGATCTTTATCAATGAAGTACCTGCCTGCAGCACCCGGGAGACCAGCTATGACTGTACTTGCCCTGAGTCACAGGCTGACAGCACGGCTTACCTGGAGGAAAGAAGGTAGCCCATAGACCCACGTGTTGAGATCCCACCAGCTCCGAGGAGAGCAGGGGCTGGCCAGTCCTCAGCCCTGTGTGCTGGTGGCACAAGGCTTGGGTTTCTCCTAGCCTCTCAGGATGTCCTTCCACCAAGGTGCCGAGGAAAGAAAAAATCGCAGTGGTACCACCCCAGGTATTGAAAATTAAGCTAAATGTCTTCCCAAAGAGATGTGGTTTTTTCAGCTTTGCTTAAAATCAGCCCCTCTCATCCTAAACCAGCCCATGTGTCCTGGAAAGCCACCATGTCCTCCTATGCTGATGACACTGAATTTGCTTTTGTGTGGCTTTTGGAGTGTCATCAGAGGCTCGAGATGCTGGCCGCCCTTGCATCCTCTGTTTTGGGGGCTCTGTTACTGCTCGTGTGTTGACAACTGGTTATCTGCTCTGTTTTGCCCAAGACCCCACAACAAAGGAAATCATTGCAAAAGCAGAAAACCAAAAAACTGAAGGATTGCATCACTTCACTGCGCCTGCTGCTCCGGGGCCCTGCCCGCTGAGGGCTCTCTGTGGTTGATGGCCACCGTGATACACTCGACAGCTCACTCCAGTCTATGGGCTGGGTGGGGTTTTTTGGTAATCCTGGTAAAAATCTAAGTGTTCCCTCACTTCTGGGGATCTTAAAAGCCAAAAGGTGACCAGCCAGGCATGCTGCTCTGCAGTGAGAAGTGATGCTGGCAGCACTGAGGTCACCAGTGGTCCTTGGTTCACGAGGTTGTCCCCATGCCCCACGAAGTCCAGCAAAAGAAACCAAAGGCTAATCATGGCTGTGGGAAAAGGTCTGCTTACTGAGTGTGTCCCTCATTGTGGGGAAAAGGGCCTGCCAGAGGCCACCACCCCACTGGGAGACACAGCCCTCCAGCCAGAGGTGTGAGCTCCATCCCCTCCCACCCTGTGAGGCATGGCAGGCAGTGAAGGATGGAGGGGTGTCACCGAGCCAACCACCAAATCTGAGGAGGGAGAAGGGGTGGCCCTCTTCCTTGCAGCTCAGCACAACCCTACAAAGGTGCACAGCCCATGTCTGCAGTGAGCAGTGCTAGGCTCAGCACTGATGTGCACCCCAACTTCTGGGTGCAGCAGCCCTTGGTGAGCCTCAGTCAGCAAAGCCCCAGCAAGCACCAGACAAAAGGGTGCCTTGGGACAGGGATGGGTGGCAGGTTTGGGGGCCGGGAGGGGTGCTGCTCAACCCCAGTTCCTCAGCCAGAATTCAGCAGGATCCCCTTTTCTTGCCTGGTCAAAGCTGGTTCCCACGCGCTTCTCTCCCACACGAGTGTGACTTGCACATCCCGTTTCTACCATGGCGCAAAAAACCCCCCAGTGCTGGGGGTAGGGACAGGCCACTTGTGTGCCCAGTCTGGCCTGCGTGGAGTCTCTGGTGTCTAATTGAGAGGTTGAGCATACACTGCCTTCCCTCTGAACAAAATGGAGGCAGGCCTGTCCCTCACCCCTGCCCAGCCTTGCCTCTTCGACACCCCAGAGGGACCGGGCACCCTTTTCAAATCCTGCTGATGTCAGCACTGCGCTCAGCAGCTTTATTGTGGGTAGACCGGCACCGAGCCGCCACGTGGCCTCTGCCATTTCGTAAGAAACCGGCTTGGAAAAAAAAAAGGAGGGGGGGGGGGGGAAGAAAAGAAAAAGAGGAGAAGAAAAAAAAAAGGAAAGCCACAAGAAGAGGAGAGCAGCGTGCTGGAGCGCTGAGGTTTAAGCAAGGAGGAGGAACAGTCCCTGTTGGGCTGGCCTGGCTCACCCCACCGTGCCCTGTCCTCACGCTTGGCCTGACCCAGTGGCAGGGGAGCAGCCAGCCCTGCTACGACACTCTACGTGGCTGCCACCATGTCCCAGGCCCCACAGTGCGTGTAATGCTCCATGTGCTGAATCCCACGCGTGCACCGCCAGCCCAAAAACATGGGACTAGGAAGAAAAGTTTCTCCTTTGCTTACATTGGAGGAAAAGAACAGAGGGGGTGGCTTTTGCAGCACAGCAAGTAGTAGGGAGACTAAAGGATCTGCTCCTGGCCAACACATGGTGCTTCTTCAGTGACCCCAAAGATCTGCCTGGCCTGCAAACCTATACATAAACAACTAAATAAATAATAAGTAGAAAAATAAAGCAAGGACAAGCTATTTTCACTACATCATTTTAATTGCATCAACACCCAGAAATACACAAAAGGATACGTGCCAAGAGCCACCCATCAAAGGGAAGCTTCCTTCCATGGTGGGTCTTACTTCCACACTCCTTTCAGTCAAAAAAAAAAAAAACAACAAAAAAAACAAGGAAAAAAAATTGCACCAGTTGATGTACGAACAGTCTTCCCTTTTCCCACATTCGTGGGTACTGCTGCGACCAGAGGGTGAAGCCCCGGCACCCGCCCCAGTGTGTCCGGAGAGGCTCCCCAGGGAACAAACAGTTGTACAAAACAGTATGAAGGTTTCCATACAAACATACGCCTGCAGTGTTTGCTGGCTGGGGTTTGAACTGGGGGCTGTATATTATTTTTTTTAAGTTTCAAAACTAGGTTTTGGGTCACTAATGGCTTGTATCTTTTATCTACAGTAAATTGAGCATATATTTTTATTTTTAGGAATGTGTAAGGCATTTTGGTAAGTTGAACAGTAAGGTTCTAGGTCACAGACTCGTCAAACTGAAGTCCCTTCCTTTGAACTGTCCTCTTCCCCCTGGAGAAAGAAAACAGAGGTGGGTTACTCACCTGAGTCTCAACCTTATGCTCATGGCAGCTCAGGCATTAAAGCATTTCATGGATGGGCCAAGTCCTGCCTTCTGGGCAGGGAGAACCACGACCACCATCTCGTGTGGTCCCAGGGCTTCCCAAAAGCCACCCAGATTATTTCTGGCAGCAAAAGCCACCTTGCCTCTGGCTTTAAACCACTGCCTGATGCGTGCTTCCCTGCAGCCTCCACTGGTGCCAAGGGGAGGGAGGGCTGTGGCCACCGCAAGTACCGTTTCTTGAAGCTGTTCTTTCAACTTCTTCACGGTTTCTCTCTCTTTGGCCAGTTGGTCCTGGGTAATCTTCAGTAGCTCCTGTAGTTTGGTTGCTGCCTGGCCCAGGTCCTTTGTTAATTTTTTTTCTTTTTCAAGTCTTTCCTACATGAGAGTCAAAAGAAGGCATCTGCCTGAGCCTCTCTTTGCCATCTGGTGGCCTTCCCCCCTCCAAAACACCTCAGGTCACCTTGGGGCTGCACTGAGCTGGCTCAGTGCCCATAAACCAGAGAAGCAACCAAGATCCCTCCTCCCTGGAGGATCTCCTCATCACCCCACCTGCTACAGCTCACTCTGGCTCCCCAGAGATGCCATGGGCTGAGACAACCTCATGGGAGCAGAACGGATGAAGTGGTCGTGACTTGCACCCTGCTGTCCTTCAGCTATGTTGGAGCTCAGAGCCAGCCCCAGGTAGGGAGCTACCTGCAGGGGAACCATCTACCTTGCCCCACCATCCCCAAGAATGATAAATCATGCCTTTAGTCCTGCTTGGACACGGCTTTTGCTGTCTTGGCTGAAGATCAAGCAAAAGAGAGCAGGGCAGTCAAATCACCTTGAGATGCTGGGCCTCCTCTGTGTTTGAAGATGCCGCATTTTCAGCCAGTCTCAGCTTTTCCAGCTCTGCTTGCAAACAGCACGCTGAGCTCTGGGCCTGGAAAGGGGACACACACTCACTCAAACACATGAGCTAACGGTGACAAGCACCTCCCACACCCTGCCCCATGCAGCCCCTGGTCCTTGGTGGGTCTGCCTCTGGTGAAGAGTTAGGTTACACAGCCGCTGTCAGACGGTTGGATGCTAAATGCAATGCATTTATTTTGCTGCTCCAGCTTCCACCAGGAAGATGGCATTTCTCGCCAGAAGCAGCATGAAACCCAGCTACAGCCCTTCACCCTCAAGGGAAAGAGCTGGCAAAAAGCGTGCGGGGACTGGGAGAGGGGCAATTCAAGGGGCAATTCCACATGGCTTTAGCACAGCTGCCGCAAGAAGATCCTGAGATGCATGAGGGAATGTGGAGATGTCTGAGATGCAGACAGGGATGAGGAAAAACCTTCAAATTAATTCTTAGGCTTCATTAGCTGCCAAGAACCCATAAAGGCTTTGCAAACCCTCATATCTCTTTTGCCTGCACCTACCTCCTCCAGCTCCAGTGCCAGCTTTTGCCGCAGCACTTGCTCCTTCTCCACCAGCATTTCGTTTTGCTCCAGCTGGGTTTTCAACTGTGTCGAGAAAAGGTGAAAATACCCAGCAATAAAATTTTTAAAAAGACCCAAGAGATGAGCTAGCAGGAACATCACCAAGAAAGTCAGTCTAGACAGAAGAAATCAAAACTCAAGCTTTCCCCAGGGCACCAAAGGGCAATAGGTACCAGCATCCCTTCTCTGCACAAAAGCCAGAATGCTGATGGAGAACCTAGGGCTTGGCTTTGCATTGCCAAATTTTACCTGCTCCTCAGGCAGCACCAGCTGAGACTTGAGATGAGAGGCACCCCGTAGCAAAGGACATGCCTGGCAGGTCCCTGTGCCCAGGAAAGGGTTCCACACTTAACAGGACTAAAGGAGCGAGACAAAGCCCAGCTCATGGCAGCGCTGCCGCCAGCGAGAGGCGTTAGCCTGAAAGGGAATAGCCACTGCTGGTGCCCTCAGCCTGACTCCAGCAAGATTTATGGCACCTCTGTAATCGTAATCCCCACCGGCTGGGAAGAGATCCCAGCGCAGCTCTGTCAGGGCGTCCCCCTCCTCTGAGGACACTCAGCCCCAAACCCAAAGGGGCATCATCGCATGGCAATACTGGCCCAAGGGCTTGCAGCATTCCCTGCCTGCCTCCCCCCCCAGAATCCTGCCAGCCTGATGCTATGATGGGGGGCTCCCAAGGGGAACAGCCTAGCAAAAGTGAGCTGGTGATGTGTTCCCAGCGGGAACAGGACACACAGGTGAAGGGACAGGGGCTGGCTTCCCCCCCAACACACAGGACAGGAGATGACACAGCTGCAACAGCCCTGAGCAAAGCCACGTGCAGTTCTCCATGCGGTTAGAGACGGTGAGACAGGACAAGGGACATGGTTAAGGGTCAGTGCCTCCACAGACAGCGGTCTCACCACCCTAACCTTGAGGGACGCAGGCTCGCTTGGGTCAGCTTGTAACCCCACTACTTCTCCATCCTGTACATGGCTCTTCATCTCACTCAATTGCTGCCTGACCTGGAAGGAGGACCAGCAAGCCTGGCTGTTACACATCCCCACACTGCAGCCATTACAAGACCCACAAGGACCTACAGATAACATTTGCTGGCTTTTTTGCTTGCACACAAGCTGAAATGTCTGGAAAACCACCTCAGTTTCTGCTAGACACAGCATGGTGGTACCTGACCTGGGCAGCCTGAGGCACGACAGCTTCCAGGGGTGCAGAACACACTCGTGCACCTTGATCTAAAGCCACTACTAAGGGTTTGCACTAGCATAGTTGAGGTGTTAAATAAAGCAAGTGAGGCAGAGTAGCACGTCCCATTTTGCCATCAACGACAGCCGGGATAGCTGGGGTGGCAGTTACTGGAGCACTGTCCCCTCCCTGCCCTGATTAAACATCCCTCACTCCATCCACCAGAGCTCCATCCTGCATCGCAGCAGCACCGGCAGTCAAGCTGCAAGCTAACAGCGTGCCTTGGGCTGGAGAACGGGAAGGTCTCTGGATGAACACAAATGTGTGTTCACCACCTGCCCACCTAATGAGATTAAGGCTAATAATGACCCCACACCACGTTCCTCACCATGTTCCTATGAGAGCAAGGAGCTGCACTGGCTTGCTGAGCAAGCTGGACAGTAGTGGCTGCAAGGCTGGGAAGACTCATGGTACCCAAGGGAAACTGTACTCCCAGCTCACTCTGCTCTGAGTGGCTCTGCAAGCCAGTGGTACCACCAAGGATTTTAAAACCAATCTCCTGAGCCTTTTACAATCAAAGGATGGATTTAAAAACAAAAGCCCTCATGGTTTTGACAGGTCTGTCAGCTCTCCTGGCCCTACGTCCCAGTCCTCTTTCCCACTTACCTGCAGGAACCTAGCCCCATCCTTCAGCTCCCTGAGCAACCCCTACAAACAGGCCACACAGCCTCAATCCTCCCATCCGGAGGTGGATGGATGGATGGATGGATGGATGCTTAAGGCACCCAAAGCCCTGCCCCAGGGTGGTACTGGCGTAAGCAGTGTCCAGTGGTGGGGTGGCTGAGGTTTTTTGCTACATGCCAGCTTGAGCAAACCTGGCTGCTCTGCCTTCCTTCCCACCCTCATCATGGGAAGAAAGGCAGATGAGTAAGTATCTCCTCCCAGGTCTCAAACATCCCCTCCACAAGCTGGATCAGCCTGGTGCGCAGCAGCACCGGGTGTTCCCGTGCACTGGCTGTGCTTTCCTCCCCTCCCAGAACCCGCAGGCAGGATGCTGGCCCCACAGCTGGGTTTGCAAACCGGCCCCAGGCAGAGCAGCAAGGTCTCAGCAGGGCAGCTCCAGAGGGGCCCCCTTACCAGGGCCAGCTCCTTGCTCTGCTTCTGTGTTTCCATCTTCGCTGCCTCCAGCTGCTCCTGGGACTCTGACAAGAGCTGCCTCAACTGTCGAGGAGGAACAGAAAGAAGAAAAGGTCCATTTATGCACTTGGGTTTGGAGCTCTTTGGCCAAGGAAGCATTTTATGATGTAACATTTCAAAGAGGCCACGATGGCATCACTTGCTAAAGTGCCTACTGATGTCTGCTCAGACAGAGACAGCCATGAGATAGCTCTGTCTCACCTGAGCCACAGAAATCCCACAGACCACTGAGGAGCAGTGGACAGCATCTCCACACAGATCTCCCTGCCCCATCACTTGGATCTCCTGACTTTAAGTATCTACAAGCCAGACCAAAGCAAACATCTCCATTTGTTTTCTCCTGCTTTGCAAAGCTGCACATTCCCAGGACACTCCCCAAATCCTCCAAATACAGATGGGTTGTGAGTCAGGCTTAGAAGAAAGAAGCATTTAAGACGGTAAGAGCCACCACACTTACAACTTCAACTTCTTTTGTGTACTTTTGGCGTTCGGAGCTGGCTGTCTCCAAGTGATTTTCCAGTTGTGTTTCCAGAAGAGAGGTGTATTCCTTTAGCTGTATTAAAAGGGAGGAAAGCAGGAGGGGGTTGATTGTCTGAGGTCCAGCACATCTCAAATATTCCATGGTCTGAGCTTGCCTTCTCCAGGGCAAGTCAGGAGATGGGTCCCAATTCAGTTCAAGCACAGCATGCATCCATCTAGCACCTGTGCAGTGACCTTCTCCTGTACCCAAAAAAACCTTACCTGATCTGTGCTCTGCAGATCTGCTTTCAACTTCTCCACTACATCTTCAAGGGATTTCAGCTGGAGTTGTGACTAAGCCAGAAAGGATCAGAGAAATTCAGTGAATGGCTTCTCACATGGACACTAAGCATCTTTCATTCACCAAAAAACCAGCCAGTGTTTCACTCCCACCTCCCCCTCTTCATCCTGTACCCAAGTGTGGAAGAGACCTGACACCAAAGCAGAGCTCCACAGCCTGCAGGGCAGGAGCTCCTCTTCCCAGAGAGGATGAGTCCAACAAGCCCAGGCTGTAAATCGTGGAGAAAGGTAACAGCTTTTGCCTGCAGAACTTCAGCTGGCTGCCGTCAGCTTTCAACTGGCACCAGACTGTTTCCTACAGAAGGTGCCTCTGGTTTGGAAGCAGCAAGGCAGACTTTCCAATGAGGTGTCATGGGCTTTGCTATTAAGAGAAACCAAGCTATAAGAAAAAGCATGGGGTTTGCACTTAAACTTGGATTATTTTTTGAAGAGGACTCCACGGTTGCTGAATTTTTTGGAAAGGAGGAATTCACCTCCTCTCCACAGAGAGGCAGAATTGCTCTGGGACCTGCCCTGGCCACCAGACGTTCATCCCATCATGCACATCCTGCTGCTAGCACACTACCAGAAGCCACATCATCCCTGTGCAATCCTACACCAGTCCTCAGCAGCGCTTGCGCTGCAGGAGCCAGCAACAGGCTGAGAAATCAAAGATCTCTTGTACAACAGCTCCCCCATCTCCTTGCAGCCCTTGTTAACTTCAAAACCCCATGTGATGGATGCAGAGCAGCCAGACTGTGGAAAGTAGCTTCATCTCAGTTCTGCATTCAGGAGGGAGGAGATAAGTCTGCTTTGCAGAAAAGGCACAGCCAGCCAAGTTCTCCTAGACTCCAGCTAAGTCACGAGAGCTCAGGAAACACACTCCCCATCAAACTCTTGGGCAACAACAGCTCTCTGGCAGCTGCTAGCTGGCTTTTTAACTAGGAACAGCGGTACCCAGAGCCAGACAGAAGAGCCAGACAGAAGAAGGGCAGCAAAATTATGTGCAGTACGTGGCTTGGACCTCAGCTCCTTTCTGGAGGCTCAGTGAACATCAAGGTCAACCCAGGTTTTCAGAGTAAGCCAAGTTCTTCTGAAAGTGGGAGACCAAGAGCATGTGCTCTTGTCCCATCAAGCCAGCACCCACCAGGAACACTGAGCCCCATTTCCGAGCACTGGAGCTTGGATTACTGAAACAGTGATGTGGTTTCCCAGATAGCATGCCTGAACTTGGGAGCTGTAACTATTCCTCCAGCTCCACTGGCAGGGTCTAGGCACACATCAGATGCAGAAGTGGGATCCAGGAGGAGAGAGGCTTAGCTCCTATGTGAGGTGGGCTTCTTGTCTGCCGGTTTGGTGACAGGAGGTACGAATTTTGGGAGAAGTCCCTGTGTCTCAGAGTTCAAGGCTGGCAGGAACAGTTAGGGTAACCATTCAGTTCATAGCCAAGAGCCCCTCTGCTCCTCACAGTCCAGCTCCACAAACCTTTGCACACAAGCGACAAACTCAGGTATGCCCCAAACACGCACCTTTTGGAGTTCCTCTTCAGATGCTGTGAGCTTTGCTTTCCACACCTGCTCCTCCTCCTCCACGCTCTTCTGCAGGTTTCGCAGCATGCCTTCCTATTGGCAAAGCCTCAGCTGAACCCAAACCTTCTCCAGCCCTCCCAAGCCAGTGTCAGGGCTGGAAGCCCTGGCATACCCAACATTTCTCCAAGGATTTGGGCCAAAACATGGGTGACAGAATTAGGTGCCCCAGGTGGGGCTAGAGGCTCCCCAGTTCCTAGGCTGGCTCAGCCACCCTGCTCATCAGAGCCCTTGCTGTGCCACATCCCACCGCCACCAGGAAGGTTTCCAACACAATTAGGCTGAGGAGGAGTTCTATAAATACAGGTTTCTCCACTTCCCCCATCTCACTGGCAAATAATCTTCTACACAGCAGCCCCCCAACATACTATGGGATGCCCATCACGAGCTAACAGGCAGTCTGGGCTGCCAGGAGACCTCTCACAATGTATTTCTAATGGAAGACCAATGCAGCACCAAGGGATGCAACTTACCGTCTCTGCAAGGATAGTTCTGTACTGCTCACATTCTGCTTGTAAAGTGCTTTGCGCTTCCTCTGCCTCTTTTAATTTAAGTGCTGAATCCTGAAAGGAGAGGAAGGGGATGGAGAGAGAGGTGAGAAAAACAAACGAGTGACTCTCAAGCACTCCCTTGCCCCTCCACTTTCCAGCCCCTTTTCTTACTGGAGCCTCTGTTGTAATCATGTGCTGCTTTAGCACATCTACGGTCTTCTCCTTAAACTCTTGTAGCCACGTGTCATAATCCTGAGTTTGAAAAAAAGAGGACAAGGAAGAAAAAGGACACTTAGATGTCTGTCCTTCCTGCACAGCAGAGACTCTGCAGTGGTCTGAGAAAGCCTGTGCCCACCTGCTGTGAGGACACGGCAACTCCGGGGAGGGCAGAGAGCAGCATCTGCTTGGTTCGCGTCTGGGTCATGTCCAGTTGTTGGGCCAGCTCTTCCTGTAAGAGGGACAAACCAGTGTGGGATGGAGGCATTGGGCACCTGCTGGCCAGGCTGCCCATACCAGTCCTGCTCTTCAGTGCCTACAGGAGTGTGCCAGCACAGGGAAACCAGCCAACAGAGAAAACTGTTGCAACTGAGAACCATGAAATTGTCCCTCCAGGGTCATCCACCTTCCCGGTTCCCTGACATGACCTGTTCTGTGCATACATGGCCCTCAAGACAAATCCTCCAAACTGGCAGGAGGGATGGGTCAGCACTGCTCCTAAGAGGAGGCAGACAACCCAGAGCAAGCATCTCTGATGGCATGGGGTGGCTGTTTCCCCTACAACACAGGCACCACTGCTAGAGAAAATGCTGGGCTCACCTTTGCTTTTGTAGCAGCAAGTAGTTTTTCCTCGCATGCCTTCTCCACCATGGTCAATGCCTCCATTGTTTTCCAGTTCTTCTCACGAAGGTCCTGCCAAGACCACACACAGAGGGCAGTAAGCCACACATCATGATGAAGGCCACCAAGCTGCTTGTTGGCTCTGCAGAGGATTTTAAAGCCCCCACTCAGGAGAACAGGCAGCAGCCCGTAGCTTTCATGAAGGGTCTTCCATCCCAGTGCCCACGTGTGCCCCTTTCCCTGCCATTCTTGCAGTGGCCCAATGCACCACATCACCCAGGCGGTGGTCTTGAGGGAGCAGAGCAGAGCTGGGTAGAGGCAGGAGCTGCAGAAGCAGCTCTCAGGATGCCTACAGCTGCCTAGAGAGGACACACAGGGGCAGAGAAGCAATAAGGTGTGAGGGACTCCTGCTCAAGGGCTGCCCTGACCCTACCAGGGTAGGATCTCCCTGGCTTACCAGGTCCTAAACCTCCCAAGAGAACGGAACAGATACCTCCACCCAGGCAGCTTGAGCTGTGCAGCCTGCCAGGGGGATTCCTGCTCTCTGACAGACAAGGCAATGCCCCCAGTGCTCCACAGGGCTGGAAGAGCCTCTGGCCACACCACAGAGCCAATGCTAGCCAACTACGATGGGCTATCATTCAAACCCCAGAGATCTGGGTTTTGGAGGAAAAAATTGTGAGCTGCAAAAGCTGAGCCTGGTTCACTCACGTACATTGTTTTTCATCTTCTGTTGCTCCACTGCCTCTCGCAGCTCTGTGGCTTCCCTTTCCAAGGACAAGAGCTGGTCTGTCTTCTCCTGGAGCCTGGAGGGGCAGAATGCAGGAGTGAGTCTCAGCATCCATCTCCCTCCTGGGTAGTGAGCTGTTGAGAAGGGGACCACAACTGCTCTGGGATCTACACATAGCGGGAGGAGGAGGGTGCGCAACTAAAAGACATGGCCATGGCAACGCTGGAGTGGGAACTAGTTTTCCACCAGCTTATCAGCAACAACAAGCAAGCGAGTAGCTGGCTGGCTGTATACCCAGGACAAGAGGTTAGAAATTCTGGCTTACACAACTGGGACTGCTCCTGACACACTCCCATTCATGGCTCATTAGACTGACATAGCCCACAGCTCTGCACTTTGAAAGCATCATCCTACTGTCTTGAATAACCATGAATCAGAGCTGCTGACTAGACACCAAGAGCTTGCAGCTTCCTTCCACACCCTCAGATCCACCATCTGCCCTGAAGGGAGCCACAGCTTGAGCAGACCAAGAAAGGTTCAGGTCCTTGACAAGAACCACCCAAGTCTCTTGGGGTCCCAGGCCAACTGAACAGCTGCCCTCCTTTAGAGAAATGCTAGATGCTCACTCAGAGTGAGGGCATCTGAGATTTCCTCCCCCCATGCAGAGCCTGAGCCTTCTCAGAGGTGCCCAGCACATGGACAAAGGGCAACAGACAGAAGTTACGACCTAGGAAACTGCAATTAAATGCCAGGAAACCTTTCTGCACCAGGGTGGAAGAGGTTGTCAAACACTAGAATGTGGACCCAGAGAAGTGGTGAATCTCCATCCTTGGAGATACCTGGAAACATCCCTAAAAAGTCTCCTTTGGCTGGGCCAGCTTTGAGCAGGGGCTTGGATCAAAGCCATCGCACACCCTGCACCAACACCACCAGAACCTCCTGTTCTGCAGGACCAGTGAGCAATTACAGCCTCACTTCAAAATGGACTGGCTGTTATTTGGGGCCAGCACTTGAGCCAATTAGTATTTTTAATGGCTGCATTGCCCAGGATTGACCTTTTCTTCCCAGCCTCACAGTCCCCAGGCCTGCCTAACAGAGTGAGGGGGAAGCCCTCACCCACAGGGCTCAGCACCTAGGGAAGCCCAGGACACACGGACAGCAAACTGGAGGTGCCATAGCAGTCTCCATGTGCACCTAGACCCACCTTGACCGCAGCTGCTTCATTTCTGCTTCATTGGCTGCCTGGAAGAGAGAAAGCACTTTCATTACCTGTCCTAGGCACAGAATGCAGGTCAGCCCTTTTGGCAGCATCCTAGAGCAAAGATAACACAGGTACATTGCTAACACAGCGCAAAAATACCTGCTTGAGTGGTATAACTCCCTCTTCTCCTCCCACCCCAATTAAACGAGCACACAACCTGCAATTCTCTGCCTTTTTCTGCCTCCCTCATCTGGCCTGCCTCCAGCAGAGCTTCGATGGATTTGATCCTCTCCAGGAGCTTTGTATTCTCTGCGCTGGCATCCTGCAGTTTCCCCTTCACGTTGTCTAGCTCCAGCAACTTGGTTTTAACCTCTGCTTCAGAACTCAGCAGCTTGGCCTGTAGTTCTGTTGGAGGAAGGGGTGAGAAACACAGAAAGACAGGTGCAAACAAATTTGGAGACTCCCTACCCTGCCCTGCCCCAGAAGGACTCTTGGCCAAAGAAGCCTGGGATGTGGATGCTTTCAAGAGGCACAGAAAGGGCAGGCAGGGATGCAGGACAGCACGGGAGTGAGGCACTGGAGTGGCATCCTAGAACAGGACCACGGACCAGTCCCACGTCTTGCTCACACTGACACCAGGCAGCCTAACTCATCCCTGGGTCTACCCATCCTGCCCTGACCAGCCCCACCAAACACCCCGCTGTGAAAGCTCCAAGTCTGCCCCACAGTTCTCCCTGCGTGGATCCAAGGTCCTCACCAGCAATGCTCTGCTGCTGTCCTTTGGCCTTTTCCATGTCTGTTAACAAGGTTTTGTAGCTGGTCTGGGTTTTGCGGAGCTCATTGCTTACTTCCTCCAGCCTCTTCTTCAGCGTCGCCTCCACCTCCCTTTGGGAAGCCTGCATGGCAGGAGGAGAAGGCTTTCCGTAGTGTGCCAGGCACCCCGGCCAATTTAAAGCAAAGCTCCATGTGTCACACAATGTTACTTTTAAGCTGTGCTTTGGGGGGTTTAAGTCATCCACCATGCTCCCCCTGTGCATGAAGCATCTTGCCACACGCTCACATTTTAACATCTGCCAGCCTTCAAGTGGGAAGCAGACAACACCCGAATGTCTCAATTCTGGGCCAAGACCATGGCCATCCTCCCCTCCAGAGATAAGCTCTGAAAAACCTCTTAAACCCCTGGTCTCAATGCAGCCCCAGCCCAGCAGGGAGAGGTACTGCCACAGTGTTTAGCAGGATGGAGACTCAGCCACATGTTTCCATATGCAGAGGAATTTTCAGTGCAGTTTGGGCCAGCAAAGACTTTTTTTTCATCTTAGAAAGAAGTGATGAAGACATCTGGCCAAGGCAGGCGCCTTTGAGGGGGAAGGCTGAGGAGGAGGATGAGAAGCATGCTGCAAACCAGCAGCTCTATAGATACAAGCTGCACCCTTGCAGATGGAGAAACGTTGCTTTGCATGGAGGAGACAGATGAAGGTAAACCATCAGCCCTGTCTCTGTCTGAGCGATGCTTCCAGAACCACCAAGAAAGCAGGACTTCTCCATTTTTTGAGGATTTGACCCTGTATCCTCAGCTCAGAACTCTATGTGTTACTGTGGAGTACATTCTTCCTAGCACCTTAAACACATTGCTGGCTTTAAAGTCTTCCAGCTAGTATGATTTATTTAATTAGTATTAAGGTGTGCAGCAAGCTGACAGCCCTGGAGAAGTTGTTCTAAAAGCATGCCTGGAAGCTGGTGTTTTGAGCCAGGAAGGCAGCTTCTGCCTTCATACCAGTTGTGTGCCCACATCATCCACCTTGCTCCCCACCTCCAAAAGCAGCAGGGGCCAAAAGCAGCCCACCAAAAGGAGATGTGCATCCTCAGGCATCCGAAAAAATAAAAGCAAGGATATCAAAGGCCCCTTGCTCTAGGGCCTAAAAAAACACTTTGGCACGCGCAGATAAAGGTCTCCACCACCACAACCCATTTGTAAGGAGGCCAGAGCTACCTGGAGACAGAAGGGACACATCACATCCATCACCCTGTCTGCCACTCCTGGGGGGTACCCAAGATCAATGCTCCCAGCCCTGAGATGAGCCGAACCCCAGCAGAAGCTCTGCCAACCCCCAGAAGATGCTCTTCCTTGCATGGGTACAGCCTGCCTGCCAATAACGCGCCGCTGTTCCTCCACCAACAGTGTGCTCAGACACACTACTTGGGCAGTGTCTTTTAAACACCCCTGAAAAACCCCAAACCCAGCAACACTCTGGTGACAACAACAAAAAAGCCATAAGCTCTACCTCCTGCACCAAGAAGGGAGAGCAATGGGCTTAAAACCAGCTGAGTCAAGACAAAGCGCTCATGCCTGCATGAGCACAGGCTGGAGGGGGCCAGTGGGTTTCCCCTCTTGCCTTAAGGTGCCACTCAGCAGCAGGCACCTTCACAACAGGCTCACACCAGGTAAGCAAGAATGGCTTCAACTGGGGCATCATGCTCCCTGGGCTTTGCTGGTGATGCTGCACAAAGAGCGTATTGCATGTGACAAACCAACAGTGAGGGGACAATTAAAAGGTTTGCAAGGCAACATGCTTTCCAGCTGTGGACACTCATCTCCCTCCAAACTCTTCCCATGGCCAAGTCCATGAACACCATGCAATTTAGCCACCTGCCCCATCTCTGGGAGGGGAGTGGGTTTGCCAGCGCTTGCCTGACCTGCAGCTGCTCGATCTGCTTTTCTGAGGCCACTGCTTTGATCTCCCAGCTCTTCTTCTGCTGCTCCTCTTGCTGCAGCACCTCTGATTTCTCAGACAGCTCTTTCAACAGCTTGTTGCACTCTTGCCGTAACTTGGCCAGCTCAGCATTCTGCCTGCACCAACAGAAGAGGGTTATTTTAGCCTGTGGGCCAGTAAAGCATCTCTGATGCTACCTAGGAGGGAACACATCCTTCTGCAGGCCTGATACAGAATTTGAAACATCTCAATGGTTGTGTTTGCCCGTTTCTAGGACACGTCTGGTTTTTCAGGGAGAGGATGGAAAGAGCTGACAAATCACTTTTCAAAAGCCGCGTTTCAATCACAGGAGACATTCCTTTCTCATGAAGTAGAGAACTTGAGGATTTGTGTTCCCAGACACAAGAGGAAGCTCTCTAAGCAGCTGGAGTCTGCTCTGTAATTATTTTACTGCTGTTAATCACCAGTCATTTCAGACTTTCTACAAAAAGGAGTGTGAAATTTTTCTACCTAGCTCCTATTTGTTCTGCGTGCAATTCTCAGTTCTCTGCAGCATCACTCCTATCAAAGTGCCAGCTGCACTGCTTCTGAAGTTTGACAGTACGAGTTCCTCTAAGGGGTGAAGTGCCACAGCACTTTCTGGTCCCCCCACCCACCCTCTGCTGTCTGTTGGCTCTAGCATCAGCGCAGGTGACCCTAAAGCAAAGAGGGTTTCCCCTGCTCTTCCACTAGGGGAGAACATGCTTGTTTCCCTTGCCAACTCCCTAAAAGCCATTTGGCAAGCTCTTCCTCACTCCCTCCTCTATCTCCAGATAGTTGGGGTGTCTTTAGAAGCAGACAAGAAAGAAAGAGGGTGGCCAAGCCCGATGGACAGCCAACCCCACGGTTCATCAGAAGGCAGCCCCAGGCTCTGCCCCCAGCCCTGGCCTTACTTGCTCTCTGTTTGGCTGGTGGCCTGGTTGAGGGCATCCCTCAGGATGGAGTTCTCCTGCTGCAGGCGAGCCAGTTGCGTGTTGGGGCCGTTCTCCAGCTGTTCCTGCAGGGTCCGGATCTAGAGGAGCCCAACGGGTTAATGCCGCCACCAGCCCCTTTGCTCTCCTTGTGAAGCCCACGAGATGAGCAAGAGGGACTGGCAACAAAGGAGGGTGTCTGTTGATGCTGGCGGCCCCTACAGATGTGACATCCCATGAGGATGCTCCCATTTGCCTCTTCTCCCATGAGCACCACGGTCCAGGAGCATCGTGGGGTCCTGTCCCTCCCCAGGGCTCTGGTCCCCTCGCACATCTCAGTCTTCTCCAAAAGACCACACATCTGCTGCCAAAAGCCACCCAGCAGTCAAAGGAGGAAGCTAAAGAGCACAGCGTGGGGCTCACCTTGCCTTGGAGCTGCTGCGTTTCGCTGACGTGGTCCTGGTAGCTGGCCTGCATGCGTGCCTGCACCGCTGCGATCTCCCGCTCTCGGGTAAGCAGCTGCTCCTTCAGCTTGGCCTCCACAGCCAACGCCTTGGCCCGCTCAGCCGCCAGTTCCTCAAGGAGAGAAGTCACCTAGTTAGTCCTCAGCGTATGAATTTCCCTGCTTTAAGGGGATGCGAAACCGGTGGCCTCCTAGCTCAGAAGACTGTTCCGCCCTTTTGGAGCTGCCCCCGTGCCCAGCTATGCCGTTTAGCACTTACATGTCCTCCTGCATTTTGTTTTGGGCTCTGTGGCCACTGGATGCCACTGTTGTTCCACACTGGGCCAGCTAAGAGAAAGGAGGAAGACAGCCTGGAATTTTATTCCCTACCCCCTTAGGATCAATAACATCATATAAAGTTTGGGGCAAAGCAGGAAATTTTAAAATATAAAGTAAACTAAACACTCTCCACCCCCTGCCAAGGCAGGGATGCTCTGCTGGCCAGCCAGGCAATGCAGCCAGCACTGGCAGGGGTTTAGCAGAGCACCCAAGTGCTCAGGATGGCTCTGCCCTCACCACTGTGGGTCTGGCTGGATGCAAGGCAGAAGGTGCTGAGCCCAGCATGGGGGGATCTGTTTCGACTTCAACACCCAAAAAGAGGTGGAGATGGGAGGCTGAGTCAGGGAAGAGGGGGTGTGGATAGGGTCAGGCTCCTTAAAAAGGGATTGATGAGCACCTTTTCAGCTCAGGAGATGCAGGCAGAGACGGGAAGGGATTTATTTTCCTCCCTAAAGCAGCAGAAAGCTGCAGTCTCTTACAGAAAGGACTTTGCCCTGCTCTTCCAGGGCTACCCTGCAGCTCTTTGGGCTGGTGCCTCCCCAGGCTGGATCAGGACCAGGACAGGGGGTCAGACAGGGATCTCCTCCCCTTTTTGGTGAGAAAACAGCAAATGGGTGAAAGGCTCAGAGGGCTCCCGGGCTTCACCTCCAAGGTGGACGAGATGTGGGGCGCGGGAGCCCCATGGCAAGCCACAACAAGCAGAGCCCACGCCAGGTGTGCCAGAAGGACCGTGAGGCCCTTACCTTGCTTAGCTCCCGCAGCTTGTTTCTGGCAGCAGCCACATCCTCCTGCTCAGCAGCAAGCTGCTTCTCCTTCTCTTCCAGCTGGCGTTTCAGGACAGCGACCGGGTCACCCTTCTGTGTGGCCTGCCAGCACAGGGTGGCACATCAGTGGGGACCACCACATCCAGGTCCATCCCCTCTACCCCGCACACACAAGATCCTGCCCTCTGCTCCAGGGGAAAATTCAGCTGTGGTCTCCAAGACTGACTCTCAGGGCCACCAGGCCAGCACATGTGAAAACAGGGTACCTTCTTTCCCCTCCACACCTCCCAGTGCTCAGCAGAGCAGCAGAGCCCCGGTGGCAGGTGGCCACAATGGCATTGGCAGCCCTACCATGTGCCAGGTGTCCTGGACGATGCCCGCTTTCTCCGTCAGGATCTCAATGAGCTGCTGAGCCTCCCCCTCGCTGAACACCATGCTGCTGACAGTAGACACAAGCGTCTTGTAAGGCAGGTAGACAGGCCCATCTGAGTCTGTTGGTGCTAGGGAGGAGAGAGGAGGGGTTGGGACCACTCAAGCTGATGGCAGAGCTGAGTAGCATCTTCTCAGTTGGCTCCAACCCCACAACTGCCATTCCAAACCAGCATCCACCCAGATTTCCACAGTTAAGTTTGATACCTTTCTAATTGAAAGCCATATGAGAAGTGCTAGAGACACTTGCCACAGGCATGTGCTTCTTAAGCACCTCTGCCTGGTTCTACTACTGGTCCCACCACCCTGCCATCATCCTCCATCAAAATGAGTGATTCCCAGCAGAAACTGGGCATGCTTTGCCAATGCCAGGGAGCAGAGATGTGTTGGGTGTCAGAAGCTGAACTGCACTGTGATACAACCTTGCTGGGAGACGTCACTTCATACGGCAATGCCAGTGATGCAGAGCACAGCAAGGTCATCTCCCACCTTTCACCAGGCTAGTTAGTTCCAGCTCTTTGCTAAGAGAATGACACAATTCTGGCCCTTTCCCTACCTCTCTGCTAAGCCAGGAAAGCCAAGAAGCATCAGGGACTATGATGCTTTTGTAGGACCACAGTGCACACGGTCACCATGGATAGAGGGTGGTGAGCAGTGGTTTAGGAGTTCCCGCACAGTATCTCTGGCCCAGTGGGCTTATTTTCCTAAAAAAACCCAGAAGAAAAAGCATTTTGGGCTCCAGTAGCTCCAGAGCCTGTAAAGCCATTACCACGAGGGGCTCCTGAATGCAGAGCTTGGACTCTCCAAGCAGCAAGGTCAGAGAAGAAGGAAGAGGAGGTGCTGCAAGCGTCAGAGCAGAGATTCCCCCCACAGCCCCTGAAGAGAAGCCCACACTGGAGCATGTCCATCCTGAAGGACTGCAGTCTATGGAGAGTACCCATGCTGCAGCAGGGGAAAGGTGACAGGAGAAAGGAGTGGCAGAGAGGAACTGTTATGGACTGGCCACAGCCCCCATCACTCTGAGCTGCTCAGGGAGGGGAGGTTGAGGAGCTGGGAGGGAAGGAGTGAAGCTGAACCTGGGAAGAAGGGCAGAAGGAAAGGTGTTGTTTTAATTTTATCTTTGTTTTTCATCTATTTTAACTGGAAATAAATTAAATTAGTTTTCCTCAAGTTGAGTCTGCTTTGCCTGTAATAGTAATTGCTAAGTAATCACCCATCTCCATCTTGACCCATGAGCTTCCCCATCTTATTTTCTCCCCTGTTGAGGAGGGGGGATGAGAGAGTGGCTGGGTGGGTGTCTGGCAGCCAGCCCCAGTCACCCCACCACAACAACAGAGTGGCAAAACATGGGAATGCCTAGCAGCTCCAGCATGCATTGTTTGCTCCTGGCTTCTGGTAGACCCATTTGGGACAGCAGCGCTATGCCCTGGCAGCAGCAGAGTCTGTCTCACCAGTAGCAGTCACTTCCGAGCAGCACAGCCAGGGCAGCTCCACCGTCTCGTGCAGCTGTGGCCCAAGAGCTTGGCTCACACTTTACTCATGCTGGCAACAGCACGGATGCAGGATGGCACATCACATCCCCTGGCCTGGTCACACTGGATGCAGGGACCCACCAAGAAAATTTTGCCCATCTCCCAGCAGTGCTGCACAAGTGAACCTTGCACAGGGCAGGTATGATGCAAACCTCACCTTGCAGCTGGCGAGCAGCCTGCAAGCCATGGCAGAAGGAAGCCTATGCTGCTGCTGAGCCCATCTGCAGAGTCAGAAACCTCGTGCCTCGCCAAAGGAAGCAGTGAAACAAGAAGCAGCCATGTGGCAAAGCTGCCATGGGAAAGCACAGCAGAGACAAGGGCTCTGAAGAGCTACTACTCAAACCCAAAGGAACAGAAGAAACACAGATGGCCCTTGCATGGAGCCCCACACCTGGGAGGCTGCAGCCCAGATCGGGGACCCACATGTGTTTCATGGGAGAGCGTGGCTCCTGCTGCCACAGATAACAACCTGGGATCTGAGTACACACTAACCAATTGCAAGCAAGTTTTTGTGTGATGCAGGAGGCTAAAAATTAATCACACAAGAGAAAAATACCCCAAGCCACTCTTGTCAGGTTTGCCATCTGTTTCAGTGCCAAGCACTGTCTTTGAACACCCATTTTTATCTGTCACAGGATAATTTCTTGCTTCTGCCTTTGAGGACACCACAGCTGCTGAAAGGCTGCCCACAATACCTTGGTCAAACTGAAGTCAGCTTTATGGTGCAATTATTGCCAAGAGCTTTCCTTTGAAAAATCCCACGGGAGCAGCTAAGACATCACTTTTGGCTTTGGCAGGATCAGCACTTCAGGCTCAGAGAAGTGGATGTTCAGAGCAGCCAAAAAACCTCCCAACTTATCAAGTGCTAAGAGTTCATCTCCCATCCACATTCCCTCGGCTGTTACAGTTTAGGGCCACATTTTTCAGTGTTAGAGAAGTGGGTCCCTGCGTGCACATGCCAAACCATCCACCTCCAGTTTCCCCAACACCATTGCTGCAATATCCTCCAGTAACAGCTGCTCAAACCATGTCATGAGAAGCAAGGCTTTTAACCCAGCCCTGGAGATCAATGACCACAAAACATCCTGCTGAGTAGCAGGCCCTCTTCCAAACCATGGGTATGCAAACTGCTGCGTTACACAGCAGCCCAGCTTTGGATGTGCTGGAGAAGGTCAGCACGTAGGGGTGTCTTTTTGTTTGGGTTTTTTTGGTAAATAAAGAAATGAAACCTATGCACACCACATCACATTTTTGAGAACGGCTGAGAGATTTCTACCATGTGTCCGCATGGGAACAGTTCTACAGGTCTGAAAGCACTCACATTTTTAGTGCCTGTAATTATCACTTAACCAAAAATAAACCCCAAAACTGTTCACATTGGTGCAATGAGAATCCAGCTACCGAGCTGCTTCTCCCCTCCCTACACTTATTTACATGCCAGAGTTCAGGACCACCTTCTTTAATCTCTTCCATCTCTGAGTCAATCAAGCGAGGAATGAATGATGATGGGCAAGTCTTCCCTTCCCTGTGATTCATCCGAAGTCACTTCCCTCTAACTATCCTATGATCAATGCCCTGCAGTATGAAATCCCCTCAATCCTCTCTCCTCCAGTAGGCTGTTTTTCACCTCCACTGAAGAAGGAGGAAACTGTCAGTGACCCACCTCCCTGTAGAAGAAGAATGGTAGAGCTCCTGTGTGGTTTTAATAATCAGGGGTGGAAGGGAGAAACACCTCATCTTGGCTTTCTACCCAGGTGGCCAGCACCTTTGCAGCTGCCCCCTCTCCCAGGACAGGCACATGCACCTTCCATTCATTCTCAGGGTGCAGATCTGCTCAGAGACCCGCAACGCAACAGCAAATCCGAGAGGAACCTGTAACTCTCCAACATCTGTGTGCTGGACCCAGGAGCTAAGCACCAAGCAGGGGTACCTGATGCAGGAGGCAACACATTACAGAATTAAAATATATCAATAAACTCTTGACTTCCAACTTCTCTTACCCCTAGAGAGAGATACAGTCCAGTACAGGCTTTTTCAATCCACCTTCCCCTGGCACACATAGTCCATCTCACCAGAGACAGCCTTTCTATAGCTGTCCTGTTTCCAGCACTGAAGAAGAATGAAGATGAGATAGCTCTGTTTTAACAGCACCAAGATGCCCTGCTGGCTTACTCAATGGGGATATATGCAGAGGAATTTGGCCTTACCTGGCTCGCTCCTCTTCTTGGATGCAGTCTTCTTCTTGGCAGGTCCTTCATGCTTCTGCTCCTCATGGGTTGGAAGAGCAGCAGTTTTCTTGATGGCACTGGAACTGACAACTGGAGCACTTTGCTGTGTGCCAACCGGCGGCACAGCCACAACAGGCACCTCCTTAGGGGTCACCTCCAAGACGGAAGAACTTTTGGGGACACTGACAGGAGGTGAAGCCAACACTGGGCTAGGTGCAGGCTCTACCTTTGCCACCTTCTTCTCCTTCCTCCTCTTCTCCTTAGGTGATGGAGCAGGTTTCTCCTTTTCCTGGGGGGCCACTGACACCGCTGCAATCGGAGACTCAACAGTTACAGGCTCAGGCACCACAGCAGGCTCCAGAACCACATATTTGGGAGAGTCTGTCACTTCTTGAGTCAGCTGCTGCTCCGGAATCTTTCCATTAGGTTTCTCTTCCTTTTTCTTTGCTTTTCCTTTTTTTTCAACAGGTTTCTCTTTCTTCTTTTTCTCTGTTTTCTGCTGCTGGGTCTTCTCAAGCTCTTTGCGTTGCTTGGCCAAGGCTTCCTCATAAGAAGTCTCCTTCATGGAGAAGGTGGACACCAGGAAGATCCCGATCGCTGATATCACCATAAAACCTCCAAAGACCATAACACCCAGTGTCTGAGGGTCATACACATCCATCCTGCCTTATTATTCTGTGCCTGTAACACATCAGAACAACAGTCAGCGGCTGTTAGAAAAAGAGTTAGAAAAGTTAGTTAGAAAAAGAGACATGCAATGGCCTCTCTGAGCAGGGAGTTTCATATGGATATCTCTGTCTCCAAATGGCACCAAGCACTGAAAAGTCAAATGCTCAAGATTCACACAATTCTAGTGAGGTCAACCTGCCTACACACCCCCAAGTTTATGCTCCTCTGCTATGCTGCCTATGCACAGTGGTCCAGACATACTGCAGCAACTAATTTCACTGGCTGTAGCAATCTCCAGAAGAACCAAAGAAGCATAAGAAAAAAACAGGGATGCAATCAGAGACAGCCATGAGCAATTACCACTAAATGGCCAATGAAATGGTTTTGCATGACCACTGCATGATGCTGTGTCCCTGCAGCAGTAAGAGAGCTCCTTCTCAGACTGTTTGGTGCAGGCTGGCCAAGATCTGGGCTCTCCCTGGAGTACCTGGCCTTTTCAGATGCACATTCAGCACTCAGCCTTAGAATAAAACATCCCCCTGGAAGGAGAAGGCACGCACAGGAGAGCTTTTCCCAACTTTGCAGCAGTCCTGGCCTTCTCCCTTCACCACCTGCACCCTGTGGCACTACTGGTTTCTGCCCCGCCCAGCATGGAGGACACATGGTAACTGTGGCCAGCCGGGTAGCTGCTCCCAGTTCACAGTGAAGAGGGACAACCCAGCCACGATGCTGCCTGCACGTACACCACATGGAGTACCGAGTCATGAGCATCTCCTTGAGATGCAAATACCAATAAAAGTCAGAAGATCAAGCTAAAGGAAAAAAAAGGCACGGTCGTTAATTATCTCATCTCCCCAACAGATGCTCACGGGAAAAAGTGAGACTTGCAAAGGCAGCACTGGATATGGCACTTCTTTTCCCACCTCTGCTATAAGCTGGTGGGCAAACCAAGCACAGGGTCATTCCCATCCTCCTCTCCAGGCTGTTTCTCCACACATGGAGCAGCAACAGAGACTGTATCACCTGTTCTGAGATCTGGCAGGCAGGACACGGAGAAAGACACTGCTATCTCCACTCTTCTTCATTGCTAATTGCACCTTGTCCTGAGTTTTGAAGCCAAACTCTTCTCTGCTGTCCCACTCACGTTTCTCCCACTGGGGCATCACCTGCACGTGGCCCCAGGGTGGCTCATGAACCCTCAGACGCTGAAGCCAGGCAGTTGATCTGCAAAGGGGCACTTTCCAGGAGGTGCCAGGCTGTGCCTCAAAACACAATCAGGAAAATGTAGAAAGTCCTCAGCTATCAGAAGTTCCCATCCTCACACTTAACTGTAAACATTATCAAATTTCCTCTTTAAGAGGTTGTGGGCTGAGGAGGGAGGGAGGGGCTGGAAGGGGAGGAGATAAAAATAAGAATAAAACTAAGATCAGCATCTTTTCAAAACCTCAGTGCTCACAGGGAGAGACTTCAGAGGCTTTTCCTTTTCAACAACCAGAGCAGCGAACCTGCAGCTGAATGTACAGCTCAAAGCTGCTGGTGCAGCAAGGGGGTGACAGCGCAATGAAAAACTCCTCCAACACCTGCACAGGGGATGCAGAGCTGGAAGGAGCTGCAAAGTGTCTCTCTCACCAGAGATACCCACCTGTCCGGGGAAGGATGTTTTAACCAGCAGCCCAGCTCTCCCTGCCCACCTCTCCAAGCATCCCAGGTGAAGCATGAGAGAGCTGGTGAAGCATGAGAGAGCTGGAGGCAGGAGAGTTGCCAACACCAGCTGGAGCCAGCCTGCCCTGGCAGGGCCAACTTCCCACCCCAGGGCACTGCTCGAGATCCCAGCTGATACTGCAGGCATCGCTATTTCCTGTCCGCCCCAGACATTTCAGCTTTAAATGGCCTCAGTCCGCTCTATCCCAGCACATGTGGTACCTAGTCACTCCCTTCTAGCATCACCCTACCAAGACAGGCAGATTATTCCTAACCTGCAGGGTGAAAAGGGCTGGATTTCCTCTTCCTGGCAGTAAATAAAAAGTAGGGCTGGAGAACACATACCCATGACCTTGTGCTGGTTTTAGGGCTACAGCAGAACACACATGAGCTGTTTTAGGGGCAGAACAAGGCAACCCACATTCCTCACCCAGCAACTCCAACACATCGGTAAAAATAAACCCTCCTGACCTCACACTGCCACAGCTTCACATTCAGAAAAAAATTTGCCACTCCAGCTTAGGGCAAGGGCATCACTGAACACTGGCAAATGAACTTCCAACCATGCCAGCTCCTACTGCCACCTTCAAAAGCAGCTGGATGGAGTCCACAGAGGATGGAAATGGAGGAAAAATACCAACCCTCTGCTAAAGAGCCATCCAGCATGCAGGAGATGAGAGAGGGTGATGGCTACTACGCAGAGACTGGGGTGGTGAGGTGAGTGAGATGGTGGTGCTGGATGTGGTACTGCAGTCCTGGAGCCCTCTGCCCACCACACTGCTGTCCCCTCCAAAGCCACCACAGGCAGTGTGTTTGAGTCCCACGCTCTCTCCCCTGCAGGCAGCCTCACCCAGCCCCACTGCAGTAAAAGCTGCCTGTACCTTGCCTCCTCAGGCTTTACAGGCAGGGTGAGATAAGGATGCAGATTAGCCTTAAAGTCCTTCTCAGCTGAACAAAAAAAAAAAAAAACCAAACAATAACCTCCTCCAAAACAAAACCAACACAAGAAAAAAGCAGCCCCGAGCACTAACCTACAGCAGCTGTGGACCTGCTGGAGGAGCCCTTGCAGCAGCCAGAGCTTGGGAAAACAGCTGAGATGCTCGAGTGGGCCATTCACAAGCTCCCACCCCTGGACCAGAGAAACTCTGTGCTGTTCCCAAGGACTCCATGCCAGGAGAAAATCCAAAATTAAGAGAGCTACCAACTGGGCAGCAATCACTCCCAGCAGTGCTATCATGGCAAAGGGAAACTTTGGTCCTGTCTCAACACTTGTGCCCTGCAGGGCTGGTCCTGGCAGACCCAGTGCTGACTTAAAAGAGCATGTTCTACCAGTAGAGTTCCTCCTGTGGTCGACACTTGGCACGGACCAGCCCAACAACTCGTTCAGGGAAGAGCCTATCGCTCCAATGGCACAAAGACAGCAGCAGGCTGTATGCTACCACGTGCACTTAAATCAAACCAGGCTGGCTTTGGCATCTGGGGGATAAGAAAAAGCCTTCCTCTGGGAACTTCCTGATGCATAAATGCAAGAAGCGACGTGCAGTGTTAGCATCAGGAGTGAAGCTCTGCTTTGGCATTTCCTGACCTCTCCGCCTTCACCCATCAAAGGGCTGAAAGTTTGCTCCTGTATTTGCACAGCAAGATACAGTCCCCTCTGCGACCGTGGCAGCGGGAGCACATGTGCCTTGCCCTTCAGCAGGAAACTCTTCCACGTTTCCCACCTGCACAAAGCCTCAGCCAGGACACATTAAAACAGGGCTCTGAAGGTACCACTGCTTGTCTGCTCATGGATGCCTAGAGGATAGTTTTGCACATACAGGTTCAGCTTGACAGCCAGGGTTTGAAGAGGCTTGAAGACTTCAGCACCCTCCTCTTTGTACCTTCACATCCTCCACAGGACTTTATCCATACAACAGTGTTGTTCAATCCGATGTCCGGGCTGCTTTGGGAGACAGTTGAGGGCCTAACGGGTGCAGGGACACCATCAGCTACCACAGTTCATGTTCAAAAAATCAAGTTCACATCCAACACTGAGCATGTTTACCTGCGTAAAGTTTCCTAAGCAGGATCATCCTCTGTTCCTTACCCAGCCAAAACCATGGAAATAACCAAATATCTCCTTATGAAAACTCCTTCCCCAAAATAGGTTGTTCAGATAAAGCTTTTCACCACCACCAGAACAGGACTACGATAGACAACTGGTATTGCACTGGGCCTTCTCATGTAAAGGAGCCAAATGAAATGCTGTGCTCTGACTCTTCCATTCTTGGAACTTATTTTTGTTGGGAATCAAACTTCTCAACAACTCAGATAACAGCCCAGAAGACCTCTGTTTGCCCTGAGCAAAAGTCCAACTCACCCTAACAAAGCAAAACCAGTAAAGCACTCAACCCTGCTGGTTTTTCAGCACCAATTTCCAGGATGACCCAATGCAGACAGGTGGTGTGAAGGCACCGGGGCCACGCTCAGTGTCTTGTGGTTGCATTTGCCAGAGACAGCTACGTGTCAAAAAACAGGCCAGAGCCTTCCCACCTGTTGAGCCTTTCCTCCCCTTTGCGATCACTTCCATGAAATCCACAGGAATTCAGTATCTCTGTAACTCAGCCCTCCACCAACCCTGGTTTAAATCTGTCAGGTCAAGCATCAGGTGGGCAGGAGCAAAAGTTGTGTAGTAACTACAGAAAGCTTATTTCTTTACATAGCCCAAGGAAAATATATCTGTTCTCTCCTGGTCTGCGTAGGTACCACAGATGGGATAAGATGCTCTTGCAAGCAGGACACTGCTCCTCCTGCAATCCAAGGCTTGCACTTTGCTGTGGTGACAAGGTGGCATCTCAAGTTAGAGCAATGTAGAAGAAGAGGTAATGGGGTGTTGGAGGGCAGGAAAGAGAGAACTGGGTTGATGCAGCCAGGCTGTGCATAGCCCACAGCAAGGCCTGCCAGCAGAGCACCTGCGGCTCCCTTTTCTCCACAGCACCTCCCAGTAGGTTAAAAAAAAAAAAAAATAAAAAGCTCTCCCCTCTCTAAACACACATACACACAAGTCAGTCGAAGCTGGCTGACCGAGCATACGTTTCCAGGCTGAGATTTTGGGTTTTTCCAAAACGCAAAGCTATGTCCCAGGCCAGAAGGGCGAGAAGCAGGCAGCACCTAAGGGACCAGCCACTGTTTGAGGAGGACACTGCCAGGCCTCTGGTTTGAAGACATTAGGTCTCATCTCCTTCCCTGCCCCTGGTCTGCAGCTTCCCTCTCCAAAAGGCAGCATGAGGGCAGAGACATGACTGGGGACAGTGCTCCTCCAGCAAAAACGATGGAGAGGGCGAGGGAACTGGGAGGCCTGATCTTGCTGATAGCAGGGCAGCCTGGCAGCGGGAGAAGGCAGCAGCACTGCCAGCAGATAAAAGACAATCACCAGATACTTCTCCTGGAGTTTCTCTCTCCATCCTGTTGCGATAGAGAGAGACAAAAATTAAAAACAAATGAGAAAAGCCTGCGTGCCGCGAGCAGATCCTGCACGCATCGCCAGCAGCCTCTGTTTAAATACATTTTCTGCACAAGTGACTGTGCACTTCCAGCCTCCCGGCAGCCCCCGTTACTCCACCAGCGACTCCGGACCAGCTGCTGCACCCACCGGCGACCGTTCTAGCCGGACTCAATGGAACGCGTCTCTGCGCTCCATTAGCTCTTGCGGCGCAGACGCCGGGGCCCTTGGCGATGCTGCCAGCTCCCTTCATGAGCCTCGGAGTTAAAGAAAACAAGGGCAGAAAAAAAAGAGAGAGAGGAGACGAGCATAATAGCACCGTAACACAGCCACAGCTTGACGAACCTCTGCCACAACTTCTCCCTCCGCTCCCCAGCCCAAAGCGGCGCTCCGCCGCCGGTGCTCCCCAGCTCCTGCTCGGGGCCCGCATCCCGGCGAGCGCCCGCCTTGCTCGCCTGCTTCCAGCCGCTCCCG
>VZZY01020899.1:88103-125735 GCA_013400335.1 Eurystomus gularis
CGCCGGCCGCGGCTGCCCGCCGGCCTTGCCGAGGGTCAGCGCAGGCCCCAGGGCGTAGCTGGGAGGCGGGGGGAGCTCCCCGCCGGGGGTGGGGGTGCTGCTTCACGCCCTTGGAGCCTCCTCAAGGGCAGGGTGTGGGCATCATGAAGCAGATCAAACCCTAAAGATGCCTGGCCCCAGTGGGAGCCTTTCTTCAGGGTTCACAAATGCTGTGTGGTTAACCAGCACTGGGTCCGGTCCATCACCCACCAGCTGTCCCAGGATGGGGACAGAACCATGCCCAGAGCTGCCCGCAATGGCGAGTGCCACCCAGCGTGGTGGCTGTCCTCTGGGCACGCACCCTCTGCATGCCTGCTGGCCTAGCTGTGACCTCCCATGGTGGGACAGAAGAAATTGGAGGTGTATTACTCAGGTGCCTATTTGCACCATACAGTTAGCTATCTGGAAGTCATTTGGATGCCCCAGTAGCTTGGAAATGAAAAGGGAAGGGTTGGAGTGGAGTCCCTTCACGTTGGAAGGGACCAACTATTAGGCTGAACTGCTGGAGAAGAGCCAAGGCACTCTTCAGGAGATGCTGTACCCTGCCGGTCTGTGCCGTGAAGAACATGAGAACCATCTTGGACCAGAGGCCCATCTCCCCAGGAGTATGCCTCCAAAACCAACCAACCACCCAGACACCCAACCAGGCAGGAGCCACAAGCTGACAGAGCAGAGGTTTGCTGCCTACTCTGTGAGACACAAATTGCACTGGCCACGCTTTTCACCCAAAATTACTCAAAAGGTCTGGGATTGGGTGGGAATATATCTCCCATGCCTTCACATCTTCAGCTGAGCTTGAAGCTACCACTCTCCCGCGCTTCCCTGGCCACATTGTGGTGCTCACTCTAGCTGCTGCGCTTGCTAGGCACTGACTATGGAGTAAGAAATTAATTTGCTGTAAAAGTGGCTGGGAGGGTGTGATAATTCAACATCGCAGCGCAGGCTGTCAGAACCCTACAGCCTCCTGCCATCTCTCTCCTTGCAGCCTGGTGTAGATGCTTGGGCACCAGTGTTGTTGTATTTCAGTGGCCAGACCTTCTCACGGGGCCGCAATCAGGGCTGCTCTCAGCAGCCGCCCTGGGATTTACATCAGCAGCTGCCACATCATCACCCCTTGCACAGAGAACAAGCCGTGCTATTGAGGCTGGGTTGGGGATGTGCTGCAGGTCCTGCTCACAGCCTGGTACATCTTGACACGATGGCAAGGAGAATAAGTGGCTGTTTCATGCAGGCTGATGTGACAGAAGAAGAGGAAAAATATGCTAAGGGAGAAACGTTTTGGCTGATTATGATAATATGGCTTCTGCAGAGGAACCTGAAATAGGCACAAACACTTCTGTTCTGAGTGCTCATGAGAACTTGGAGATGTTTTTGGGGTTTCTACATACTGCAAGCAAACCAGGCAGGGCAGGGCTGTCCACCACGGGCAGGACCTGGATTGGCAAGACCCATGAATGCAAAGGATGGCTGTAGGCAGAGAGTGACCAACATTCAGCCCTTCAGGTAAAGGCATCCGGCCCTGCCCCAGTCCTCCCAGGAGCATCAGCTGGTTAAGCCCACCAACGACCTTCTCAAACTCAAACACCCAGAAACAGGAATGCAGGGTCTGAACAGCACCAATGTCCCAAGCCCCGCAGGTCCCCGTTTCCTCAGCTGCAGCCATGGTGGAGCACGCAGCCAGGCACCCTGCCCAGCCACCCAGCTTGCTGCGAGCATCCCAGGGAGACGGCAGGGTTATCTCATGCCTGCTGCACACAGGAGACGTGGGGCTGGGCTCTCCCAAGCTCTCTTAGCAAAGCCTTCTGCATTTGCCCTGAGTACTTCATTATTCACTGGGGCAGGGACTGGCATGCACTGTCCCAGCCAAGCACCCAAGGCACAGGGAGGTGGGCTCACTCTTAGCATCTCCAGCCAAGTGAATAATGGAGTGTCTGCTTCAGCACAGCACAACGAGGGCAGAGTGAGGGACACGTGTGTGGGGAAATGCACAGTGTGAGGTGAAACCCCGGGCAGGCAGAGCTGGGAGGATGTGACCCTGGGTGTCCTTTGCCACCATGGTGCAGATGTGCTCAGAGGATGGTTCCCTCTGCTCCTTCCCCAGCTGTGTATTAGGTCTGTAGATAGATTTCTGAAACCCTTGCTTGCCCTCAGCTCGCCAATACCAACATGGCTCAAAGCTAGTTCACCTCACAGCACTCTTCCCAGCATCCACAGTCTCCAGCTGGTCTATTCTTGGGTCTTTCTCCCTGCTTTTTCAGACATCAAGCCTATACCTCCCACCATGGTGTTTCACTTTCATTCTTGAAGTGTGCTGCTCATCCAGGCCAGTGGGTCCTATATTATCAGTATAATTTGCTTTCTCCCTAACTACTAGTTCTCCCAACTCCTGCCCAGAGGCAGCATCCAGCCTAAATCCAGAGGTCTGTGTACCCCGTTGTTAAAACAACCAAAATGCTGGCGATTATCCACAGTCATCCTACTGCTAGAAAGTTTTTCTTGGGCTTGGTTTGAAAATCCCTTGCTCTAGCTCAAGTTATTCAGTTCCTAGTTATTTTTGCATCCACAAGTCTTGGCTGTTGGTGAAGAAGCTGTTGTTTAGCTCTGGAACGGCTCCAGATTTTTCCACTGGATGTATTAGTTATCCTAAATTCATAACCATCACTGGGGTATTTTTAACTCTGTGTAGCAGAGCAGTCGTCAAACAAACTGTGCCGCAAGGTCTGCAGGAATCCCTGAAGTCCCTTGCAGCCCTGCACCTTCCGAAGGTCCGGGCTCAATTGTGCAGAGATGACCATGAAATCCCACCTGGGGAGCCAGCCAGAACTGTGACCAAGTGCCTCATCTCATCCCCATGCGATCCACGTCCAGGCTGCAGCTGAGCACGCAGACAGGCGTAGCTTGTGTTTTCCTACAGGAAAGTGGTCAGCTCTGCATGGACTCAGTAGTGCATTTCAATCCTCAGCACCCAGGGAAGTGAAGAGGTGCCTGCCACCCTTGCTCCCACCATGGGATACTTGCGGCTACAGAATTTTGGTGTATACCAAAAAACTGGTAGGAACAAGAGCAGAGGAGTCCTTTGCTCCAGACTGGGTGGCTGCCTGCACTACAGACATGATGCTGCGTTGTCTCCCAGCTGGGCTCATCCTCCAAGCGGCCTCACATCCACATTTGATACCTTTGGAGACTCGGGAAGCAGCCTTCCCTTTTTTATAAGAGCAGGAATCGGTCTGTCTGGCCTCCCCTCAGCTCCCTGGCAGTCCCTCCCGGCCTGCACGCCTTGCCAAGCGCTTGCTGGTCTGGGTTTAATAAGCGGCGGCTCTGCTCCAGCAATGGAAAATGGAGGTGGACGCTGCAGCAGAGCATGGCGTCAGGCCGCAGTGTGACTGCAGGGAGGTGGTGGGAAGAGCTTCTGGATTGTTCCTCTCCCTCCTCACCCATGTTTCTGTGGTGGCACAGCTGAGGTTTGGATTAGAAAATGCACCATGCCACAGCTGTGCCTGCTCCTGGAGTAGGGTACAGCCTGGCCTCCCCTTTTTTTGACCCAGCTGCACGTGGGATTGGAAAATACTGCCTGAATATGAAATATGAACCAGGACCTGCAGGATACCCCCACTTTGGTGGGCTGGCAGCCAGAGACCAGTGGCACTGCCCAGTTCGCAGAGGACACTAAACCCCTGTGCCTCAGCAGCTGGGCTTTGCCCTGGGTGTTTGTCAAATAACAGTTTTCCAGGAGCGCTCACAGTGCTCCCTCTTTAGATCCCTATGCCACTGTTTCCCCATCCCCACAGCTCGGCTCCATGAGATGCCCTAAATGCTGGTGGGAGGAGTGCTAGCTGGGGAGTCATGGGGTAGAAGGCAGAAGCACCCCTCCGGAGGTCCACATAGCTCTGAAAAGCCTGTGTCATTCCCCATTCACCACTGCATTGCCAACCTCTAGGCAGCTGGTAGCCACTTGCCAAGGAGGTACAACCACCCAGCCTGCCTTTTTGGTGGAAAAAAATGTAGCTGCACTGCTGCTGAAGACTGTCATCATGTTCCTCTAGGACATGGCTACCCTGGAGTCAAGGATAGGTTTTCGTGGAAGCCACATTTCTCAGAGCTCCCAGTTTGGGGATCTCATGTGAGCCAGAGGAAAGTGCTGATGTGGTGCACATGAACTTTGGAGGTGAGGCCAGAGTAGCTGGCAGTAACGTCCTGTGACTTGCAAATCAGCCTGGCAACCAGACATGAATCTCAAGCCTTTTCCCTCCAAGATAGAAGTGATGGCTGTATAGGAGAAGAATTGTTCTTGGTCAGCTGGGGTGTTATGCAGGACCTGGCAATAGCCATCTTTCTCCTAAGTCAGGGAAGGGGTGGATATCTCATGAGCAGAGCAGGCAGAGCCATAAGACGAGATGAAATTCAGTAGTCCCAAGGGCAAGACTGTGTACCTGTAGGCACAATGACACTCAGGCAAATCACTCCACAGGAAGGGGCTGTGGGAGAGAGGGACCTGAGCATGCTTCGGTGGAGGTGTTCAGGGCACAAGAGAGAAACCTACAATCCCCGAAGTCCCTCTGGACTCCTGGTGTCATTGTCCTCGGACCTCTCCTGGATGGTGGCTGCAGTTCTAGCTGCTCATTTTCAAAGGAGGAAGGGAATCCCTCCAGGAGCAGCCGCTGGGTAGGGCCCAGGCAGTGGAGACCTGGAGTTATGAAGGAAACCAAAAACTTAGTTATTCAGCTTACCAAAGTGAAGACCAAGACGGAACAGGATGGGAAGCATGCTAAGGAAGAGCAAAGGTTTGAGTCTGTGCTGGCAGGGAAACACGTGGATACCAAACCACAGGCTTTCAACCTGCAAAGCAGGGCACCTTGAGGGGCCTTGTGCCCCTTGTGTACATGGGGAGTGTGAGCACAGAGCCCCTAAACCCAGCCACGGTGGAGTGAGTGTGCTTATGAAAAGAATGTCACAGTGCAACCATCCCTGGCGGAGGAGTCCTTGTCTGCATGAGCCGGAGGCTGCTGGTCAGCCCCTGCTCTTGTATTAACACCTCCAACTAGTCATGAGCAGCACCTCTGTACTTCAGCTTATTCTTTCGCTCCCCTTTCCAGCCACTCTAGCCTGCAGAAATGGCAACCAGAAGCCAAAAGTTCATTGACTTTGTCATTGGGCTGCAATGGGCAGCTGGCAGTGAATGAGTGTTAACCAGAACATTTCAGATCTTCTGGGGATAAGTCTTAACATCAAAGAGACATGCCAACCAGTAACATGTTGCATGCCTGACCAGACACGCTCTGCAAGCAGCTCCTGCTCTCCATGGCACTCAGGAGCCCCTGATTAATCACTGTGTGTTTGTGTGTCTGCGTTGTTGGCACTTGGAAAATATGTCACATTCCACTCTTAATTTTCTCCCAGAACTTTGTATTGTTTCAGTTCAGAACGATGTTTGGTGGGAGGAAAGCAGAAGCAGGTGAGTGATTGGCAGAGGGATATGCTAGATGAGCTCAGACTCATCTAGCCAGGATGGCTTGAGATACCAGAGCTGTGCAACCTAGCCTGTGCCAGAAGCTGACATTGCCTCTGCTGTGATGTCAGGGAAGGAGATGCGCCATTGTCCCAGCTGCTCCTGGTCTTGGCCAAGCACATGCCATGGTCCCATAAGCCTCACATGATAGCCTGGGCTGTTTGAAAGTCTCCACACAGTTGTCTCAGGCACTGGAGAGCTGCAGGGCTGTAGGACCAGATCTCTGCATCAGCATCAGCCTGAGGTCACTCAGGAAGGGCAACTGGTAGACTGGGTGTTGTGGGATCCATCCCAGCAAAAGCTGATGGAAAACTGTATCACTGTGCCAGAGCAGGCCTGTAACAGGAAAAGCCAACCTAAGGGCATAGCCAGGAACACAAGCTAATTTGGGAACACAATGGTTATGCTAATCAAAACACCTTCCAGAGGAGAAGGAAAGGAAATTACCTAATCCTTCATGATACAACATAGCATCCCACTGCCCAGTCCACAAGATCAGGGCTATATACAGCTTAGAAGAAAGGGCATTCCCGTCTGGGCAAGTTAAAAACTCATAGGGACCTCTTTCCTCCAGAGTGTCTTCATCCACACTGGATGCAGGAGTGTCCTCCTCTCCCCATCCCAAAGCCAGTTTGGCTTTAGGTCCAGATAACTTCATGCCCCTTTTGAAAGTTTGACTTAACACAAACTCACGTGACTCCAGGAGCTGCAGCTTAACAAGAAACTTCTTCAGGACTTCGAAAATCTAGTGAGAAGTATTGCAGTGATTCAGGGAGATACAGCTTGTTTTGCCCCACCACCAACAGATTGCAATGGGGCAATTGCTGGTTACATCAAGGGAACTCTTCTCACTTTCCATGTGTAATCTTAGCAAGGTCTATGCTCATTGCCGGACTCAACACCTAGAAATTGTAATCCAGCTGAAAACAGCCCAAGAAGGACCTCCTAACATACTAGGAACAAACACAGCTCCCAGCTTTGAGAAATCCCAGTGCATGGGCCCAGATGGAGAATTTAAGGTACTTTGGGGGTTGCTAGCATTATGGAGCACAAGATGACACAATTGCATTTGTGGGATTAAATAAAAGGCCACACAGTATCTCTGGCTTGAAAGAAATATGCCTCTTCTCAGGACAAGCTTCTCTGGTTGAAGTTCTCCCATGTTCATGAGTCTCCTCTGCCTATTGCCTTCACACCGTAGGTGTGAAACTGGTGCAACACCTCTCCTCCCCTGGTTGAAGCACCCTTTGGGGAGAGCAGAGGCATTTGCTTCTGCAGATAATTTTTGCCTGGTGCAGCCTGTGTAAAGCACCAGGGTGGAAAGAGACAGCCCACCTCTTCAGCTGTACATGTGCGAGAGAGCATGTCCACACTGGTATTGTGTGCAGATGACAACACTAGTCAGGGACAGGGCCAGAAGGGTGACTGTCTGGATGGTGACACCAAGAAATTGGACCCTGCAGGGGTAGACACACTGCAGTAAAGACGAAACTAAGCTTATGTGATTCACGCTTCCCATCAGCAGCTGATCTCACACTGATCTTACAACAGGCTGTAAGCTCCAAAGATACCGATGCAAACAGGAGAGGTACCCACAGAGCCTGTGAGTTCTTTGGTACGGAGTGAAAGCCACATCAAGCAGTCACAGAATGCTGAACACGACATGCAGAAAGCAACAGGGGTGGCCTGGCTTCCTACCCAACAAAAGCTGCACAGCAAAGCCTGAGGGCCACCAGACACTCAGACCTCTGAAGGTCAGATGAAAGAGGGAGCTCAAAGCATGGCAGCCATCACCAGCTTGTCTTCTCTCTAGGCTGGTTTTGCTGGGAAACAATGGGGGGAAAGTGGAGCCCTCAGCACAAGAAGGACATGAACCTGTTGGGCAGGTCCAGAGGAGGGCCACAAAAATGATCAGAGGGATGGAACACCTCTCCTATGAAGAAAGGTTGAGAGAGTTGGTGTTATTCAGCCTGGAGAAGAGAAGGCTCCAGGCAGACTTTATTGCAGCCTTTCAGTACTTAAGGAGGCTTATAAGAAGGATGGGGACAGTCCTGTTGTGACAGGATAAGGGGTTTAAAACTAAAGGAGAGTAGATTTAGACTAGATATAAGGAAGAAATTTTTTACAATGAGGGCGGTGAAACCCTGGAAGACGTGGTAGATGCTCCATCCCTAGAAACATTCAAGGTTGGGTTGGACAGGGCTCTGAGCAACCTGATCTGGTTGAAGATATCCCTGCTCACCGCAGGGGGTTGGACTACATGACATTCCAACCCAAACCATTCTATGATTCTATGAAAGTGTGAACTGTGGTTGGAGGTTTGGATGTACCTGGAGGGACTGCAAAGTCTTGGCACAAGAGCCGGGAAGGGAGTGCAAAGACCTGAAGGGGTTTCTTCTGCTCCATGGTGCAATCAAAGCTGCAGACAGAGATCATGACTTCTGCCCAGACACTCACCTCTGGACAGGTAATTTGTTTTTATGTATTTATTTATAACCATGTTGCCTCAGCAGACAGCAATTATAATACATTATAATACATGAGTCTCACCGCAGGTTCTGCCCAATGCTGGCAGGAAAAGCAAACTGTGCCTTTCTAAAGTCATCCTCCTGGGCTGCTCAGTGGGACTTCAGCACAGCCCCGCAGGGAAAAAGTCTCCCTGTAGCTTTGTGTCACGCTACTAATAGCAGTTTCCAGTATGTCACAACAAGCCATGGTGAAGCACTTTGGACAGAAAGGCAGTATCATTAACTCCACATTTCAGGAGGAGAAACACAGGCAGAGGGGGGATGCAGTTTCTCCTAGGACTGTCCGGGGTGGAGGCATCTCTCTGGTCCTAGCTGCATGTGGTAACTCCCCAGTGAGCACAACTTTATCCCACCATTTATGTCTGCCAGTGCACAGTGGCTCCTCCCAAAAAAAATCACATTTCACACTCATAAAAAAAAATACACCCTATAAGGGCATCTTTTTCTAGAGAAAAAAAATTCCTCATTTGAATATTGAATTTCCTACTCTCCTTCCCCACCCCCACCCCCCGAAAAAATTTTAAGAGGCTTTCTATGAGAAAACTTTAACTTTTTTTTTTTCCTTTTGATTTTCTCCTGTTTTAATGTTTCTTCAGCTGACAGACACCAAAAGGACACCCATGGAGCGTGGAACTGATGTCAGCAGTGGGGGGGAGATGGGAAGTCATAGAATCATAGAATTATAGAATGGTCTGGGTTGGAAGAGACCTCAAAGATCATCTAGTTCCAAAGCCCCTGCCATGGCAAGGACACATCCCACTAGACCAGGTTGCTCAAGGCCCCATCCAACCTGGCCTTTAATACTTCCTGGGATGGAGCATCCATCACCCCCCTGGGCAACCTGTTCCAGTGTCTCACTACCCTCAGGGTAAAGAATTTCCTCCTAATTTTCAGTTAGTGGATGCCTGTGTTGGAGGAAAGACCAGAGGAGATAGGTGTCCCAGGACCCTCTCCTCCAGCACAGGACATCAGTGCTCCATCAGCTCCCATGATGCAGAAGGGGCCATGGCTGGACCCCTCTTGGTCCAGGGCAGCCTTGGCAGGACAGGCAGGTGTGCAGACATGGAGCGGGTGCAGGAGTCAGGTCATACCTGAGGTTAGGTGCTGAGCGTGCCTGGGAGAGGTCCTCTGTGAGACCCAGCCACCCTTCCTGCTCCTGCCGTCCATCTGGTCTGCTCAGGGGGATAGAAACATTCACCCTCTGAGCTCAACACCACCTGAGCTTACATAGCTTCCACACCACTGCTTATTGCTCTGCTTCTGTCCGCTAGCAAAAAGCAGGCAATCCCTCCACCTTTATTTTATTAAATCTCTTTATTTCTGTGACACTTCAAGCCCCCACCCCCCTCCACACACACCTTAGGATGAATTTGCCTTGCTGGGCACAGGCATCCAACACATTCCCACTATAGCAAAGGGGGCTTTGCAGAGGGCCAGCAGCAGCTCCCCATCTGTGCTGGAAAAACCTTGCTTTACGTGTCCTTGCATCTGCCGCATCAGCATCAATATGTATCAGAAGGTCTGTAAACCAGACACACCTAGGGATGGTTATCTACGCAGAGAAGCCGAACCAGTGTAAAGGAGTGCTCTGCGCTGACTCTGTAATGGGACCAGTGAACCAGATCCTGAGTAGAAGAAGAAGTAGAAGGAGAAAAAAAAAAATAAAGAAGAAAAATAAGAAAAAAAGAAAGAAAGAAAGAAAAAAAAGTAAAGCAAATTATTTTTTTAAAAAGAGATAAATTTTTTAAGCAGCTTTCCTTCCAAAAAATATAGCCGGAAACCTCAGGCTTGGGGAGAGGCTAAATCTGTGTGTGAGGTGGCACTAAATAATGCCAAGGTAAATCCAAACTCTGAATTACTCTTCTTAGGGCAGAGCCGTGTACCTGCATGCCGCCATCCAAGAACATGCTGTGCTTGCTGCCTGCACACAACACGTTGTACTCAGGATCCCGTCTCTTAGCAGAGCAGGGATTTTTATGTTAGCAAATAAAAAAACAGACCTCTCGGAGTATGTGTATGATTACACCCAGGGGCCAGGCTGACATCTCAGCCAGGTGAGGAGTTTGAACCAAAACATGGGTCAGCAGCATTGGACCAGGCAGGACCCGGACCTCACTGCAGCAGGACAGTATGATGGTTGATGCTGGGGTGTCAAAACATCCAGGGTTTGGGGCTTGGGGGAAGTTTTTGTGTGTGCAAAGGGAAGCTGGGAGTTGTGGGAGAAATTCAAAATCCAGTTTTAGGTTTTCCAGAGGTATCTCACTTGTTCCCCCCCACCCCGAGACAACAGATTGGTATTGAATTAACACGCCAGGGTGGCTGCTTGTGCCAGCCCTGTGATCACAGAATCACAGAATGGTAGGAGTTGGAAGGGACCTCTGGAGATCATCTAGTCCAATTCCCCTGCCAAAGCAGATTCACCTAGACCTGGTTGCACAAGAATGTGTCCAGGTGACTTTTGAAAGTCTCTAGGGAAGGAGACTCTACAACCGCACTGGGCAGCCTGTTCCACTGCTCCAACTCCTTCAAAGTAATGAAGTTTCTCCATATGTTTAAGTAGAATTTCCTGTATTGCGGTTTGGGCCCATTGCCCCTTGTCCTATCACTGGGCACCACTGAAAAGAGCCTGGACCCATCCTCTTGACCCTTGCCTTTTAGATATTGAAAAGCACTGATAAGATCCCCTCCCGGTCTTGTCTTCTCCAGGCTAAATAGACCCAGGTCTCTCAGCCTTTCCTCATAAGAAAGATGCTCCAGTCCCCTAATCATCTTCCTAGCTCTCCACTGGACTCCAGTAGTTTCCTGACTCTCTTGAACGAGGGAACCCAGAACTGGACACAGCACTCCAGATGTGGCCTCACTAGGACGGAGTAGAGGGGGAGAAGCTCCCTTGCCCTGCTGGTTACACTCTTCTTAATACACCCCAGCATACCATTGGCCTTCTTGGCCACAAGAGCACACTCCTGGCTCATGGTTAACTTGCTGTCCACAAGGACGCCCTAGGTGCAGGACCCTACACTTGCCCTTGTTGAACTCCATTAGGTTCCCCTCCACCTAACTCTCTAACCTGCCCAGGCCTCGCTGAATCGCAGCACAGCTTTCTGGCATATAAGTCACACCTCCCCCTTTTGTATCATCAGCAAACTTGCTGAGGGCACACTTCATTCCTTCATCCAGGTGTATGTTGAACAGACTGAACCCAGTACTGACCCCTGGGGAACACCTCTAGCTACAGGTCTCCAACTAGACTGCGACACTGATCACAACCCTGTGAGCTCTGTCATTCATCCAGTTCTCAATCCACCTCATCCACTCATCTAACCCACACTTCCTAAGCTTACCTATGAGGATGTTATGGGAGACTGTCAAAAGCCTTGCTAAAGTCAGCCTTGCTGATAGCAGTGTTGAACTCTGTCAGGGGGAAGGCACCCCAAAATCCTAAAATGCCCTGCTAGGCTTTGCCCTGTATCTCCAAGGGGAGCTCTAAGGAATGCTTGCAAGACACCTCTTCCCTTGGAAGCACCATTGTTCATGTTGTGCTGTTTGCTTGGCTTACTTGCTCACTTTTTAAGTTCCCCAGATATTCATGTACCACTTAACACACCAGTGACTCCAATGTGGCCTGAAACCTTGGTGCTATTGCCTTGCTCTTCAGCTGTGCTGAAATGAAAGCTGCTCTGGAGGGGGAGGCACATCCCCAGACACTTGCGCTTTGGGGCTGCTCTCCTGGCACAGCCACAAGCACTTGAAAGCCTTCACCTGCACTTTGCGTTAAAAGAGGACTTTTGGCCAGCGATTGCCTTGGCAAGGGGCAGCATTGCTCAGTATTTGACAAAGGCCTTAAAAATAAAACCCGAGTGAAAAGAAATTGAATGGGATAAAGCTGGGGAATAAGGTCATCACGACACTGGTCAGTCTGAAGCACTCTGACACAGCAGAGCTGTCCCGTGGGCAATGGCCTTTGGCGTGCTCATACCTCCTGGGGAGTCAAGCACCCACACCTGAGTGCCCAGACCCGCCAAGCATGCAGATGCAGTGTGGATCTATCCCAGCCAGCAGAAGCAGCTCCTGTTTCCACTGCCAGGGGCGGTGACTCTTGTAAAGTTAATTAATCTCTTTCTACAGCATCATTAACCTGTGGGAATCACTTATAAAGAACAACACGTTGTAAAATCTAAGTGTTAAGATGTGACATAAATGCCAAGATTATCTTAAAAACCACACTGAATACCTTCAAATAACACATTTGGGAGTCTTTTTGACTGAGTAGCACGTGCTTAAAACTGAACAGAGGGCAGGTGGTCATGCTCTCTGGACTTTTTCCCAACCATCCCGGTTAGAAATGATCATACACGTGTAACTTCACATGTCCCCATGCTGCTGGAAGAGCAGACTTCAAGCGGACCTTTCCAGCAGCAGCCGCCCATGCTAGAACTGCGAGAGGTGCCAGCAGTGTGGCAGAAGAGGACAGGGCAAGCATTGACCCAGAATAAAGCCAGCATACTCGCTGCCAGAAAGCTCTGGTTTGTCCCTGGCTCTCTCTGTATATTGCAAACTGTATTTTGACTCTGTGTACACAAGGGAAGTATTTACCTCGAGAGCAACAATGTAAAGCTCATCTGCATAGCTACCTCTGCTACTAATTGTGTAGTGCCTCATCAGCCTTTGAACTGTGAATCACCCCATACACAGGAAGGAGTTCTCCAGGAAATACACATCATATGCTGAAAGGCTGTCCCTCACATAGGAGTGCAAGTCTACTTGGAAGGCTCAGAAATGCTCAAGGGGCAGAGGGGCCTGGTTTAAAAGCTGGGTTTTTTTCCATCTGGTTCCCAAAATTAAAGGACTATCTTGACTCCTGGATGAGCTACATTTTCCTAGAAGAGTCAAATTTCCATTAATACCTAAAAATGTGAGAATAGAGACTTGTCACCCTGCCTTAGTTCAAGTGGAAAAGCAAGTTACACACTTGTTTGCAAGTCTGTAGATATAACTGAGGGCACTTTGTTCCAAAGAGCAGCTTTGGGATTAAATGCACTTTGGTAGTAATGCAGGCAGGATCATCAAAGCCTTGCTCAACCATCAGTATCTGTGCTTCTGGGTGAGAGGTTAGAGATGACACAGCCACTTGCCTCCTGGGAGGATGCGTGCAGTGGACTGTCTCCACTGATGGCTCTCCATCTTCTGCTGGGGCTCTAAGGAGGAGGACCCATGAGCAACACAGTGGCTTAGCCCTGCTCCTCCCCAGCCTCTGCTCTCCAAACCATTCCCTCACTTTGAGTTCCTCTATTTTTAAATCATAGAATAGTTTTGGTTGGAAGAGACCTTTAAGATCATCAAGTCCAACTATTAACCCAATACTGTCAGGTCACCACTAAACCATGTCCCTCAGCACCACATCCATATGTCTTTTAAATACATCCAGATATGGTGACTCAAACACTTCCCTGGACAGCCTGTTCCAATGCTGTTGTTAAACCCTTTAGGTGAAGAAATTTTTCCTAATGTCCAGTCTGAACCTCCCTTGGCATAACTTGAGGCTGTTTCCTCTTGTCCTATCACTTGTTACTTGGGAGAAGAGACCAACACCCACCTTGCTACAACCTTTTTTCAGGTGGTTGTAGAGAGTGATAAGGTCTCCTCTGAGCCTCCTTGTCTTCAGGCTAAACAACCTCAGTTCATTAGAATAATAGAAAGTTTAGGTTGGAAGGGAACTTAAAGGTCATCTAGTTCAACCATTCTGCAGTAAGCAGGGACATCTTTAACTACATCAGGTTGCTCAGAGCCCAGTCCAACCTGACCTTGAATTTTTACAGGGATGAGGCATCTACCACGTCTCTGGGAAACCTGTCCCAGTGTTTTCACTGCCAGTGAGGGTGGTAAAAAAATTTATGCTTTATACCTAGTCTAAACCTACCCTCTATTAGTTTAAAACCATTACTTCTTGTCCTGTTGCAACAGGACCTGCTAAAAAGATTGTCCCCATAATTCCTACAGGCTCTATTTAAGTACTGAAAGGCTGCAATACAGTCTCCCCAGAGTCTTCTCTTCTCCAGGCTAAACAACCCAAACTCTCTCAGACTTTCTTCATAGGAGAGGTGTTCTAGCCCTCTGATCACTTTTCTGGTCCTCTTCTGGACCTGCTCCAACAGGTTCAAGTCCTTCTTGTGCTGAGGGCTCCAGAGCTGGATGCTGTATTCCAAGTGAGCTCTCACCAGAGCAGAATAAAGGGGCAGAATCACCTCCCTCGACCTGCTGGCCACGCTTCTTCTGATGCAGCACAGGATGCAGCTGGCCTTCTGGGCTGCACTGACACATTGATGACTCACTTTGAGCATTTCATCCACCAGTACCCCAGTCCTTGTGTGCAGGGCTGCTCTCAATCACATCGTCCCCCAGTCTGTATTGATACTGGAGACTGCCCCAACCCAGGTGCAGAAACTTGCACTTGGCCTCGTTGAGGCTCATGAGGTTCACATGGGCCCACTTCTAGAGCTTCTCCAGATCCCTCTGAATGGCATCCTGTCCCTCAGGCATGTCAACCACACCACACAGCTTATTGTTATCTGCAAATTTGCACAGGGTGCACTCAATCCCACTATGTCATTGATCAATGTCAGGCCATGTTGTTCTTCAGAAGGTGCTAAACACTTACAGTCGAGGGCTTTTACTACAAATTTTTCCTCATTAATTAGCATTATGTTAGTACTAGAAAAATGACAGAAGAGCTTGTAGTATGAACTGTGCAAACTCAGATTCCTGTTGCTCATAAAATGGCTTTTCACCCTTACCTGATCAAAAAGCTATCACTACAAGCGGGCATCAGACAGGTCTGCATGCCTGCACTGCTGCTGAAAACCACAGCATCAAGCTGTACACAAGACCACAGGAGGGCCCAACATGAACCCCGCATCTCCCAGCCCAAAGGACAGGTTTGTGGCTGCAAGGCTATGCTTCCTCCCTGGTCACCTAGAAAAAATACACTGTCACCCCCAAAACTTATCTGCATCACTCTGCAGTAATTCCAATAAATCCCTAGCCAAGCCAATCAGAATGTTTGATTTATCCATGCTTATTTATTAATTGAGTGGATTAATGAAGCCACATTCATTAATCCAGCTAATTAAATGTTCTGCCCTACTTATGCTGCTGCTCAGGAACCGGGAGTTTTGTGCTCAGGTGTTCCTATCTCCCCAGAAGAAATGCCACCCATTATGCAGGAAAAGGGAAAGCTCACAAGGAGATCAAGGGCCAGTTAGAGATGCAGGCAGGAACTGGGCACAGGCATTGCTGGGGAGGGTCCAGCTGGTACTGCGCGCCTGACTGCGAAAAAGCAAATAAACAGGTAATAAACACAGAGCAAGGTGTCTTCTGGGCAGCCCGTGCCTTTGAGAGAGAGTGTCTGAGGCTCAAAAAGAAAAATAAAATATTAATAATGCTGCCTGACATTCCTGAATCTTCTTCAGCTGCTCTGAATGGTTTGCAAGAGGCAAGCTCGTAGTGGATCTTGTGATGTTTCGATAGTTACACAGGGCCAGCTCAAGAAGGGAACATCCGAGGACGTGCTTGGCCAATTTTGAGAGAGCAGTGCCGCTCCTGTAACCAGCAGCTGCCAGGAACTTTTTGCAATCAAACAGCAAGAGTTAAAGAAAAAAAGCTGCCTGGCAGTAAATATACTCAGCAAATTCAAACAGTGAACGAGTTCCAGGAAACTGAGATAACCCTGTAGGCACAAAGATCCTGATCCAAAGCCCATGGAAGTCAGTGGAAAAGAAAATCATGTTAGCTTTCAGCAGACTTTGGCTGAAGCCCAAGGAAAGTCAAATACGCGATCCAGTCTCAATGACTCTGTAATTCTTCCCAAAGAAATAGCCACCCAAATCTCACACACCTTCGCTGGCAGCTCCTCACTTGCAGCTTGGGCCCCAGGCTGGGAGTTCGTACTGAAGGTTATCTACACATACATCTTTTTACTCACTAACTGTTACTGGGTCCTGCTCTCCTGGCAGCTCTCTGGGTGTCTGCAGCTTTGTCACCAGACTGAGCATTTAGCATTTCTCTTTGACCCTCATGTAGATACAAGGATATTTGAAGATTTCAAAAGGCAGCAAGCAAAACCCAAGCAGCCCCAAAAGAAGCAAATTTCCACGTAAACTCATGGTGCTCAAACCCAAAATGAGGGATCCATAAGTCACCCAGCCAGGACTGGCATCCCACAGCATGGAGAAGACACTGGACAGGAGCAGACAGTCACTTGCCAGGCTGAAGAACATGCACTCCCATTACCCTGCATCCATCATGGGGTGCAAGACCCCAGCCTACCACAGGCACCCCTTTCCCAAGCTAAGACAGGCCCAGAGGCATCTGTAAGAGGCAGCAAAAGTCTGATTTTCGTAGACCCAACCAAGCTCTGGTTGCACACTCTGCCAACCAGCTTTGCCTCATGCTTGCTGGGAAGCTGGCCATTGTCCAGAGGTCCACGATCCAGCAGTCAAAGAAGAAGACCTAACATCTCCCCTCTTCCAAAAACATCTAACCAATCCACCAGTTTTTAAGCCCACTGGTCCTGACTCAACCATGTTGAATGGCAATGGTTGATGATGGTGAACCATTTCATGTCATCCACCCACCAAGATAACAATGTGGCTGTGAGTCAGATCCTGAGCTGAGGTGGGAGCCCAGTGCCCCATCCACATCTGCAGAGCTGCACCCTTTGCTACGCTGGATCTGACCCTCTCTGCCTGGGAATCCACCCCAGCTTCAGCCATCCCAAAATGCTGCAACTCCCATCTAACCTCACCATTCAGCTCCCATTGCTAGCAGGCAGGCATCAGCTCCTCCAAATAATAGCTGCTTATCTTTACGGAAGGGTCTTACTGTCAGATTTCCTACAGCCACATGGCAAATGAGGTTCAGCTGCCGGCACAGCCACTCCCTCTAATACAGCCGTGCCGTATGTGGTTGCAAAGCAAGAATTTGGGTCTGTTGGTAGAAACATCCTTTGAAGAGTTTTGATGATCCAACCCACGTTGCCCACAATTTTCTCCGCTGAACCTGCTCTCCGATGGCGCGCACCAGCCTACATGCACTAGGCATGGTGCAGAAACACCTCTGCTGGAGCAACTGCCTCTATGAATATTGAAATTATTTGAAAAATAGTAACTCAGACCCACCCTCTCCTCCTGGGAACACTCCAAGCTGATAAACACAGCAGTTTCTTTAAGCCCCTGCCTTCTCTTGAAGGTACAATCTTGGCTACTTCTCACTGATATGGACAGTGTGGGTTGTGCTGTGCTCTCCTTCCACAGGCTCAGGCAATGCTGGCCAGACCTTACAGAGCTTCGCGACCAGCTGGATGTCTTGCAGATTCCTGACATGCTCACCATAAGTTCATTGGGTTTTTCTTTTTCCTCTCTTCTCTTCACAGACCCTTTCATTTGTTTAGAACACAAAATCCAAAGAGAGAAAGTGAAATCTGTCTTTTAAAGAGGACAGCCACAATTTTCCCAAGGAGTGAGCAATGTGGTATCTCTCTCTGCTTTGGGGAGTCTGGGGCACTACCCTGGTTTAAGCAGAATCCTTGTTTCAGCTGCTCGGCAGCCAGCGGACCTGGCCTCAGCACTTTACTTCTAAAACAAAATGTGGGGTTTTTTTCTTCTCTCCCTTTAATTACAATTGGATAGAAAAATAGCAGTTACACAGTGCCTGCTCCAGAGACCACTGACATCAACAGCAAATTGCTCCTGCCTTCAGTGGGCTTTGAATCAGATCCTAAAAATGCAGCCCAGCCCATCCACATCAGCAATACCACAGTCAGAAATGAGCTCAAGCATCCTAGAAATCCAGAGAGGCGGGGGGGAAAAACCCCAAGGTGACATCTAGGAAAAGAAATGTGCCACAAGTCAGCAGCTGCATTTTTAGAGCTGGAGTGGGGATCGTGGTGAGGGGGGATCACTGCCACCAATGGGGCGATTGCCCTGTTAATAGGAACTTTATCCCACTCCAGCCAGGCCACTCAGTTTCTCCCTGCTGACAAGTTTTACTGTCCCTGGGCTCTCAGGGCAAAGCTAAGCAACCATTTTCCAACAGAAAGACCCTTGTCAAAGTAGAGAGTGTCTTCCTAAGAACGATCTGTTTATATGAGAAAATACAGACATTTTTTCTCAGCAAAATCTTATTTTATTTCTGAGCACTCCCTTCCCCCACTGAATTTATAATACTAAAATGAAAAAAAAAAAAGAGTGTTGGGTTCATTAATTACAATATTTATCAAAGAGCAGCTTTCATGACTCTGGAAAGGAAATCAACTTGAGACTTTGAAATCCTTTTCCTGGAAACAACTCCTTTTTTTTTAAACTTAGTTTTAATATGGTTTCTTAAGGCCATTAAGCAAGAGCTGCATCTGCTCATCATTCCCCCCTTTTTAACATTCTAACTCAATAAGCCCTTTCAAACAGATCTGATAGAAGGTGAGAGCTTCTAAATATAGTAAGTTCCCATGAATTTTCTGAGGACTGGAGAAGCTGGAGCCAGAGCTGAACCATCATTGGATATCAGAGAAGCCATCGCGAGGCAGAGATCCATAGGCTCAGGCATCAGACTGGCATAACCATTTGACATGGGTCCTTGTTTCGAGGAACAGGAGCCTGGAGGGGATTATTCGCAGCAAGGAACTGAGAGGCAGCCTGGCAGCAAGGGCACCTGGTGCTGCAGGACTCCACAGCTTTGCCACCCACAAGACCTGCAGCCAACGTCTGCCTGTGAGCAAGGAAAAAAGTTAAGGCTGGATGACACAGCCTGTTTCAAGGCAGAGACATTTCAGGTTTTCCACTCCCTGGAGGTCATGTCCTTGGTGAATGAGGCAGGCAGTGGATTGTGACCCATGTGCTTCCCACCCACCATGCTGGTGACAGAAGATGATCATTATGTGCATAAAGTGAAACTCCTCTGTGCTATCATTCAACCTAGCACCTCCCAGCACTAAACTTCCTCTGAGAATCAGCCTGAAGTGCTCAGACTTTCTTCTCAATCGTGTCAAGTGACTCGGGGGTGCTTGCTTTCTTCTTCCTTTACTGAGGTGCGTGTGATCTTCTGGCATTTGTCAGTGTTACAGCTGATCTTCCTATTGACTTCCCCATTCAAAAGTGGATTTGTGATTCTGCCAAGGGGAACTGGGAAAGCCATGCCCAGGGGTCTCCCATCCTGCCCATTCCCAGAGCTAGGGATGCCTAGCTTTTGCTAGAGAAAGGCTTGAAGGATTCATTTCCCAAGCTGTCCCTTGGGGTTTTTGTCCAAGGACTAGAGACATGCTGGTCAAGGCACAAAGCTAGCCTAATATCCTGGCCAAAGCAAAGCAACTTCTTCTGATGTTTGATAGAGGCAAGTTAAGTCCCAACTACACAGTGCAGACAGAACCAGGCAGAGAAATGCAAGATGACCACCTAGAACTGAAGAAAATGGCCCAGAAGAAATAGAGAGCTGTCTCTCTATTAGAGGACAGACGAAGTCAGAGTAGTTAGCTCACAGGCTTGGTTCAATATTCCCTAAGCAAAGACAGCTCTCCGTCAACACAGACAGGCGTCAGTAAGGCTGCTGTTAGTCTCCCATCTCAGCAGTGGCTTAAATCAGGCGCATGTCAGAACTTAACTTCTCTGGAGGCCAAGACCAAAGGACCCCATCCCCTGAAGATTACTACAACCGCTTGCTAGAAGAGCTGGGCATGGCATCTCCTCCAGCTTTTCAGGCTCATATTTACTATTGTAACCAGCTCTACATACAGATTTACAGGTTTTCAGCTTTGACTCTCTCTGCGTCTGCATGGAAGAGTCTTGCGCTCCCTCTGTATGATGGAAGATCTCTGTAGAGGACTTCTTGATGGGTGAAAGCTTTAGTACTCTGCAGCACATGATCCCAGTGAATGCAAATGTCCTGCAGGGAGAGGAATGGTGTGCTGTCACCCACTGTCTCGAAAGTGTTTAAAAGGAAAAGCAAAAGAAATCATCCCTATACCAAAGCAACCTGACTCCAAAGGGTTAAAGCTACCCAGACCTTGGGAAGTTAGTGGCAAGGATTCAAATCTCAAGCCTGGCTCCATTAGGCCAGGCTTTTTTGATGTTATCACCATGCTGTCAGCTCTGTGGTAGGCATGCACTCACACTTTTCATCCCATCCTTCACCAAACTGGACCCTGCATTCCCAGGAAAAGTTTGGTTGCCAGCTGAAGCATCCACACACAGAGTAAGGCTTTGCAGCATATGCCTCCCCTTCCAGCAAGGGCTGGATAGCAGGTCTAACAGGAAAGGGAAGGAACAGCACTGTACAGTTTCCAAGGCATTCTTTTTGAGCACATTCCTGCTTGAAGACAAAGATTTTCAGCACCTTGTAGCATTTCAGGGAGCCACATGAGTGGCTGTGGGCCTTGGGCCAGATCGTCTGCAGCTACATCTCTGCCGCTCTTTAAGTTGATGTGCTTCTGCTCATCCACAAGATCGCCAGAGGAAGACCTGGTCTGCTTTATTTTCTTACAGTTATTTCCTCTTTCCCATAGCATTTTGAAGTGTCAGGAGGTTTCCTCTACATACAAAATAATGCTTTTCTCCCCCCATCCTTGGGCAGCTCAACACCTAACAGTAATCCTTTTACAGAAGCCTAGTGGTTTAAATTATGTCATGTCTGTTCTGCTTGTCATTAATAATATTGGATTAGCTGCTTTAGAGCCAGACCTGCAACGAGGAGGAGGTCCCACCATGCCTGGTGCTGTCCAGATGCATGGGCAGACTCAGGACCCTTCACATTTCGCTCCTTGGGAAGCTGATCCAAACTGAAGACCCACCTCAGAGCAGCTGGAAGCTACTGTTAATACCCTCTGAGGCAGGTGAAGCTGCGTCTCCTCCAGCCCCAGCCAGGGAGGTTTGTTTTCTCCAGGAGCTGAGCTACCACGGTGAAGCTGCCAATATTGCAGAGAGAGCACAAGCTTTATTCACACCAGTGCACCTTCCAGCAATGTTGGGAGAGAGTTGAGTAAATAACAGGAGATATCTCTCAGCATTAACATCCTGGGCAGAAGTTGCAGGAGCATGCTGGAGACCAAGTTGTCACAGGAAGGTACACTCATTTATTTTTCCAGCATGGATCTTGTGATCTCTCAATCTCCTGGGGCTTTCCTGGCCAGCTTGGAATGTCTCTGTGCTGACGTGCGTTAGCCAGCACACGTTCTCAGGTTCAACACAGGGCAAAATGTCATGGGGGCATGTTAACAAGGGCCTGTCCCTCTGATGCTACAAGCTTTTCTGGCTCCCACAGGCATCCACGGTACACAACAGCAGCCATGCCAGCTCCAGGAGCCTCTGCTGCCTAGGGAGCATCAGTCAGTATTTTTGGTGCTGATTTTCCCTAGAGATTTCAGGGGCTCATGCTAGGGGTGAAAGACATCACCTCCTTCCCGCATGACAGCTCAGACCAGCTCCTGCTGTCTCTGGCAGACAGAGCAAAGTGGCCACAGCCAGTATGGCCTCGGGATGCAGGAAAGAGCGCAATGACTTGTGGGGCCAGCTGGAGGAGAGCTATTGCCTCACCATGACTAAGTCTGTCAGGGCTTTTGGTAGCAAACCTACCAGGCAGTCCTGTGCTGCCTGGCTTCCCACTGCCATGGGCAGCACACCCCTTCTCCACTCCTGGCCACTCTCCACGGCTCACCCTATCCCTGACCTGCGGGGACAGCCTGATCACGGAATGGATCTAGCTTTAAAGAAAAAGGCAACACTCAGGAGAAAGAAGGAGCAGGGATTACTTTCAGATGCAGGACCTTCCCCAGGTCATGACTGCTGCAGTGACATTACTCCCAACCTGCCTGCAGCGACAGGAGCTGGGAGAGACAGTCTGGGTTGAGGGAAGGGGAAGGAATTTGGCAAAGCAGCTGAGTGATGCCAAGCACACGGTGAGTAGGTGCACATCCCTCCCCAGCTGCCAGCTTGCACCCCGCCAGCCACACACCACTCCAGAGATTCCCCTTCCCCAGGGCTCTGCTAAACTCACGCGCTCACAATTTCCTATTGGGAAAAAAAAGAGAGAGGGATGTAAAGCAGGTCTGAGGGAAACACCCTCTCCTCGTCACCAACTAGCCAAGAAGAGCTGGCAATAAAAGACCAGTTCTGCTTGCTCCCTGGTGCTCCATTTTATTTGTTTTTCCAACACGTGGGAGGAGACTTTTGGCTGGCATGGAAGTATTTTGAAAGGCTGAATTTACAGCCTTTTCTAGCTTTCCACAGGGGGGAAACACTCGACCCATCCTTGGCATCAACATGTGTGTGGACCCTCCATCTGTGTGAGGTTTAACTTGTACATCATCCTTCTGTGCAGCTAGAAATACTTACCCAAACATCTCCCTAAAAACCATCAACCTCATTTTTATCTTGGATTTAAACTCACAAGCTGACACAATACCAGAAACTGTGATACTAGTCCTGAAAGTGAAGCCCCCTGTGGTACATACTGAATGAAAATGGCTTCAGAGCTGAAGGGGAGCAGCCCTACCCTGCAGATATGGTAGGAGACAACAGAGCAAGGCTGGGGCTCAGCATGGACTCCACTGTGCCAGAGGACAGGTTCATGCTCCTGCCACAGCTTGGCCACATCAGTCAGCACATACCACAACCATCCATACATGTAGGCCTAAGGGGAATGGCAACATGGCCATGAAGGTATGAGACCTCAGGATGAAGCAGAGAGAGGCGAAATCCATTCCACTGCTACTTCTGCAGCCAACCTGTGTTACACTGATAGCACTGCCCAGTGGCTTTGGGGACATGAGACAGGAAGCAACACCCGACTTGACAGGGAATGGGAAGATGAAGCAAGAGCTGATGGTGAATCACCGAGACAGTGAGCGGCTCTGCTCCTCACATCCTTATGGTTGGATTCAATGATCTTAAGGGTCTTTTCCAACCTAAGTTATTCTATTATTCTATGTTTCTAAATTCCACCTTCCAGCAGCTCTAAGTGATCAGCACATTGACATAGATATCTTTAAAAATATAGGTTAAACATCCAGACACGGTTCCGAGTTTAAAGCAAAAAAAGATCAAGGGCCACACAGAGTATACAAAAGTGAGTGTAAGCCCCAGCAGAGATGTTTCCGCTCAGCTCCATCTCCAAAGGGATGCAATACATATACACATTAGAAGACACTAGCTCTTCCTAGGGATTTTCACCCACTTGAATAAAAGAGTGTGGCATATTATCATTTGAATTAGCACGTTGTGACCAGAATCAGCACCTATAACTTGTTCTGCTGGACACCACAAACACACATAGCAGAGACAGCAACCAAGCTGAATGGGAAAACACACATAGGGAGTGAAAGGATGCCCAGGGAAATGGAGTTGAAGTCCCTCTAAGTAAACCAATGGCATGGAGAGGTTTCCTAGGCCCAGCCTGGCATGTCCCAATTCGCTGGAGGGTGCATCCCGACCACCTCAGGCTGTAGAAGTCCAGGCCTGCTGTCAGTGCCAGCTGTGTGAAAACACAATCCTAACCCTGCTGCTGGTTTATGGAGCATCCCAGGACTAGGCATTTCTGCTGGCCCAGTGCATCACACCCTCAAAGGCAGAGGCCACCGAAGTCAGGCTGCTGGCGAGGTCACATCAAAGCACACTGAGGACTGCCACAAAATGCAATGTGAAACACTGACTGGCCAAAATTGAGTCCACCACCTCCCCATGGGACACACGATGCTCCTTTGTCAACACAGCCACATCTGGAAGAAATCTGAGCAAGCTTGGTGGCTGCAGGCACGGGTCCACAGCCCCTGCCAGTGGGCCTGGGGAACCATGGCCTCTTTTGAAATGCAAAGGTTTCCAGGCAAGCAGGCTAGAAGGGAAGCAGAAGGCGAAGACTATGTTGTTTCACCACACTTCTACATCCCACAGGGTCCTGGGCTGCATCTCTCCCCATCCAGTCAGTCACCCTGGTGGATATCCTCACTCCAACCTCATGCTGGGGCTCAAGTCTCTACAGCCATCTGAGCATGAATTCACCCTTGGGCTCCTTTCTCCTGGCCTCAAAACCAACCCTGGGCTTCCCAATGGTGAGTGACTGAGTACTAGGGAAGAATTCTATTTGACCAGCTTGATTCATGCCACCACACTGTCCCCTGTGGTGGACCACCATGACCCAGAATCAAGAAGATGCAGAACTGAGGTTGGTTTAGCAGCTGCTGGTGTGTCTCCAGAAGCTGGTGCCATTCAACCTCCTCACGATGTGCGTCCTTCAGATGGCTAGGCAGGAGTCTGCCAAACGTGGTCTTTCATGGTGGTCATTGTCAGAACAGAGATTTCTGGAATCACTTTTAGAGATAGTTGCTTCTCTGCCTGTCTTCCTCCTCCCGTCTTTCAGAGGCACTCCTGACAAATGTGGAGGGGTCAGCCAGAGGTCAGCTGATCCCTTAGCCCAATGTTGCCTGAAGGACATTAAGTTCTCATTATCAGATTAAAATTGTCATTAGTGACTCCTAATGGGATCCAGTCTGTAACCCACAGAAACTACCTAAATCTGCTAGCAAGACTAGAAAATACAATTTTTTGTATCCAACTCACTTTTTGCATGCTTTCATGAAAATCATTACTTAGTAAAGATTTTCCAGTGTTTTTTGATAGGAAAAGGAAATTCCCCAAACCTACTTTGGCTAACGCTCGAAAGCAGGTGAATACAAAACATATTGCAACAGTGATTGACAAGATATGTAGTCTGATGCTCACTTATCCCTGTTCTCCACAGAGAGACCTCATCTCCCAGGATGGTAGTGTTTCACCTTCTCCAGAGATAAAAGCAAAGCACCTCATGGAAGATGTAGTTGTCCAGAGGAATTCAGCCACCTGGAAAGATGTGGGGAAGAAGACACCTACCATGCAACTCCTGAAAGGCACAAAACATTTGAATCAAACATGAGCCAGCAATGCATGAATGCAACCCAGAAAGCCAACTGTATCCTGGGCTGCATCAAAAGATGTGTGGCCAGCAGGTTGTGGGCTCTCATGAGACCCCACCTGGAGTACTGCATCCAGCTCTGGAGCCCCCAGTACAAGAGGGACATGGATCTGTTGGAGTGGGTCCAGAGGAGGGCCACAAAGATGACCAGAGGGCTGGAACACCTCTCTTACAAGGACAGGCTGAGAGAGTTGGGGTTGTTCAGCCTGGAGAAAACTCCATTGGAGACCTCCTTGCAGTCTTCCAGTATCTGAAGGGGGCCAACAAGAAATCTGGGAAGGGACTTTTTACAAGGGCTTGTAGTGATAAGATGAGGGGTAATGGGTTCAAACTGGAGGAGGGGGGATTTAGATTAGATGTAAGGAAGAATTTCACTCAGGTGGTGAGTCACTGGAACAAGGTTGCCCAGGGAGGCTATAGGTGCTCCATCACTGGATGTGTTCAAGGCCAGGCTGGATGGGGCTTTGAGCAACCTGGTCTAGTGGGAGGTGTCCCTGCCCATGGCAAGAGGGTTGGAATTAGATTATCTTTAAGGTCACTTCCAACCTAAACCATGATGCTATTTTTGTAAAACTTTTGGTAAGATGCTTGCAGTAGCCAGGGAGCTGCCCTCCATTGCTGGCAGCAGCTTCCCTTAGGGCACAGCCACTTTTCTCCCTTGCCCAGGAAGAACTAACTGATGTCAAACCACAGCACGTAGCTTAAGAAGGGAAGTAGGAGAGGGAGAAAAGCTGCATTTTCAAATACAGAGAAATACTTGCCTGTGGACTGGACGTTGCTGTGTCAAATTGTGTTTTTTAAGCCATTGCCCAAAACAAATCACATCCAAAGGTCCTGTTCTCCAGATTCAGGTCCAGCTGTGCCCAGCACAGACCCTTGTTCATGTAGGTATACCAGAAAACACTGCAGCATGTATTTCTTTGCCTAGGTGCTGTATTAAACTTAAGTCCTGGGGAAAAGGTACACCCTCTAGGGTTGGGAAAGCTATTTATACGAAAGCAGCACCTCCACCGCAGAGCACAAAACCAACTGAATCCTGGTCAGCACTGACAAAAAGTCTTAACTACCAGGGATTTGTGGCACTGTCGCTCGTATTCCCATGAGGAACTGGCAAGTAGAGCAAGAGCCTTCATATAGTCACAGAGCCAGCCAAAATCCTGGCCTCTGCCCATAGTCACTGACAGCCCAGTTGTAGCAGTTTGCCTCTTTGGAAAGAGGAAACAGGAGCTGAAACAAGAACCGTGTTGCGGCCGGTAGCCACAGCCATCACCAGCTGCTGATCTCATTCCCTTTCTGTGCTACAAAGGAATAGGCAAGCCCAGAGCGGCCAAGAAAGATGTGACCAAGTTCAAACAAGCCTGCAAGTAAGCAGGTTACCAAATCAGCAAGGCCGCTCTGCAGCAGAGCTGGGGCAACCTGCCCAGAACAAGCCAGGCTGGGGAAGGGTGTCCTGAGCTAGGAAGAAGGGAGGGCTAGGATAAGGGGAAGCTTCCTCAGAAACACAGAAAAAAATATTGACAGGAAATAGTCTAGTTAACAATGCAGCATTTAGCTAGTGAAAAGCACAGAAATGGTTCTGCCCAAATATCTCTAAGCAACAGGGAATATTGCCGTAATTACTCAGAATTGCAGGTTACACTTGGTAAACACAAAAAGAAGCAAGCACACTCAGACTGAGAACCAGCCAGCCCCTAAGAGAAGCCACTGCTGAAAAAAGCCTGTCACATATGTGGTACCTAGCTCTTTATAGCAGGGCTGTATCCCTGCAGTGTGGGAGTCTGAAAGGCAGGTTCTAAACGCATAAAAATCTGTGTGAAGGGAAGAAATCTTTCAGGAGAAAGGAGGCCTTTTACCTAAGTGTCAATGAGAGGACCTTTACTGTAACAGCTCCGTCCTGCTCACCCCAAATTCTCTGTCAAGGGCAAGCAAGGCAAGGGAATAAGGGTGGTCACCTGCCCGTAAAGCATCATGAGAGAGTTTGTGATTTTGTTGCACTGAACTGACAAGGAGGACTTTGGCCACAACATTGCATCAGTAAGAAGAGTCTGCTCTCTGCTTTCTTGGAGAAAGAAGGGGTGCCTAGCAGGGATAAATCACCGCCCCCCAGTGATGTTCAGAGCGGCAGTGATTTCTACCAGCTGGCATTAGGGATGGTCAAGCCTGGATCAAGTAGGCTCAGAGGTTCCTCTGGCATCACCTTTGCTCAGGAAAAACTTTCTGAAAAAAAGAGTCCTGGTGAGAGCCTTGACCGCAGGGCAGGAGTGAGTTTTACCAGGGCCTGGCGCTGGGTGCAGCTGGAATTAAACCTTGTGAGAGGAATGTCAGCCATAAGGAGCTCAACCATCCCATCCTGCTCTCAGGCCCATGCTGAAATTCAAAGTGGCTGCCAGCACTTCTGCGGCTGAAATCACCCACATGATGGGAAAGTCTGAAGGTCACAGATACAAATATTTGATGGGTCAATACAAGGCAGCCTTGAACACTGCACCTCTAGTGCCGGGGAGGACCCCTCCACCATGCCTATGTGTGAATGCCCTACAGCATACCACCCGCACTGTGTTTGAGCTGCCCTGCTGTGTGCACACCACTTGCTTTGTTAATGTTTAGACTTTCCCTGAAAGGCCTGTCTAGGCTCAGTGAGCGGGAATCAGCGACATAAATTAGCTGGAGCCAGTGTTTACCTCAAATACTGCTATCATCTTTCCCTTCCATAGGTGGAGGTGCCACGTTCTTCTTAGGCTCCTCTAGGTGACATTTCCTCCACAGCTCACCTTCTCTTGTGACCGTCTGACCCACATCTCACCTGCTCTGGGGATGGCCACCAGAAACCCGCCTGGCCATGTTCCTTCCCAACCTCCTTCCAAGCCTGACAGGGCTCAGCCCAGCTCCTTGAAGTATCTGAAGGGCATTGAGGTAGAAACACATCTTCTGACTAGCATTCTCACACCACAGCAGGGGAACCAGCTGAGTGAGAGACACAGGACTGAGCCTTTGGGAGAAAGCCCTGGTCCATCTGGCAGCAGGACATGAGGTTGCTCATGGAGTGACAGCCCTGCTTTAATGGACCTGCTCTGCTAATGCATGTGTGACTTTGCCCTCAAGAAGCATGAGACTATGCTCACCAAATCTGACCAAAGCAGTTCTCAGGGTTGTATTTAAACTTCTGTTGCTAATAAACTGATATTGAACTTGTAAAATCATGCGAAGTTTGTACAGAATGCCAGGAAACATTATTTTGACATGCTCGATAGCCTGTTCAGTATCTCAGATAGCCTCTCCTGGTACCTAGCTCTTTGTTTCTCTCAAACCACCAATTGCCTCTTGTCTCCGTGTCTCTTTCCAAGTCCTGTGGGATTTCTTCCAGCCCAGCTCCAAGGAAAACCACCAGCCTTGGATCCAGATGTAGGAATATAATCATTTTGAGTGTAGACCATCAGGACCTGTGAAACAGGGGGGTTGTCCTCCCCTCTAAATTTTGTTGTAGGAAGCCTGAAAATTGCATGACACGGTGTTCTCACCTGAGGGAAATGTCCTTCATGACATGAAGAAGAAAGTGTTTTACTGAAACCTGAGACTTGGTGAGATGCAGTTTATGTCTTGTCTCCTGATTCAGCAAACCTGGGTGGACCACCTGAGTATGCCCCAAGTGACTCCTTGCTCTGCTGGGAGTTTTGTGGAAAGCTGGGAGAAAGAAGAAGTTCTAGGGTTGCCTTTCGCCCTTTGCCCTGTAAATTTTTATGTAGAAAATATGCCTGGCCATCCCACAGGCCCTCCAGACAAATTTACTGCCCAATTACAGCGTGTCAGGAGAGCATGAGACCCACCAAACCTCCCAGCTCCCCATCCAGCCTCTCAGTGCAGCTCATCCAACTGTGCGGATTCAGGGCTCTGCTGTAGCTATCCTGAAAAAAGTCCGGTTTAAAAGGAATTAAGAGGATATTACAGCATTTTTACAGGATTAGTTTAACTGAGATCTGTGCCACAGATGGCAAAGAGCCCCAACACCGTTCCTCAGAAGGAGGAACCTATAAGACAGACCTGCTAACAAATCTCTCTCTTATCCAGCAGTCATTTTCCCAAATAGCTTGGCAAAAGCAAGCCGTGTCATAGTGCCAGATTAAAACTCCCCTCCTTTCTCAAGAGCTCAGCTTTCATCCCCCAGACTCCATGTACCACCTAAATCGAGAGCCATAAGACAGCACTTGCCCTGGTGAGCTCTGATCCTCCTTGCTACAGGAGCTGGGCATTTATTCTCACTAAATCCCCCCAAATCTTCCTCAACATGTAGGTCCAAAAGCAGCAAAATGCCCTGTTAACCATTTTATCACCAGCCCTGCCTCATCTTCCCAGCAAACGAGGTTTGCAACAGGTTTTGTTGGAATTCTCCAGCTACGTGGCTTTTTCTTTTTTTCATGCCTGGCTGCCCAAGCGTAGCCGCAGGGCTCAGCGAAGCAGGCTTGACTTTCAGCCTTTGAGGCAGTTTCAGACCTAAAATCCTGATGCTAAAAATACGCCCGGACACTTTCAAGAACTAAAAAAGTTGCAGTAGTCACGTTCATTTACGTGTCAGCCTGCATTTAGCATCTCCATATATCTGCTAGTGAGCTATTTCTGCTTTAAAGAGGTGAATTATCTTGTATCTCTTACATCTTCTTTCATTTTAAGTCTTCATTTATAATCCATAATAAAGGTGCTATTTAAAAAATAGCATCCTTCTCTTCTGCAGTTCTGGTTCCTCCCAGCTGTACAGCTGCATGGGTTTCTGGGCAGTGACCCACATGCAATAGCTGTTTCTCTAAAAAGCTTCTCAAAAATGCCAAGGGGTGGCCCAGCACCAGGATTTCCAAGCCTGCAAATGGACCTGGCCCCATCCTGCTGGCTTCAAACACTCTGGGGCTGGTGCCTCCCACTTGGGCTTCAGGCAAACCTTTTGGTTACAGATCCTGTCTGGTCCAGCAACATCAGGACTAACTAGCCTGAGATGGAAGGAAGTCCCAGGATTTCCCCTGTACATTACAGCCTGCATATAACAGGTGGTCCAGCCAAAGCTTGACAAGCTTGGTGCTCCTGCTGCAGGGAAGGTTAACCAGGTAAGCCTTAAAGAAAGGGAGAGCCCTGCACAATTTTGTTCCTGCACACAGGAGCACCACTCTGCCCATTCAGGCTTGCTCTTGAAAAGGCTCAGGATTTACCAATTTGGGAACACAGCAGCTTGGGAACAGCGTGGGAGCCATGTCCAGCTGTGTGACCACAAGCGCACTTACACATCATCTCCTGGATGGGTACCAGCTCCCACGCTGCTAAGAGTCCAGCAGCACGATGAGCTCTGTGCTCACTTCTCCTGGTGAAAGAGCTGGCCCTCAGAGTCAGATGTTGTGATTTGGGGCCTGAAAATGCCCCTGAAGCTGCCCAGACACATACAGAGCCACCAATGTGGTAATCAAGCCACTGCACTGAGACCTGGGCAGCCACCTCTGCCAGCACTGTCTGCCTGTCCTGGCTGTCCTCTGCTGCTGGATGGCCCAACCATCCCAATCCACCCACAAATTGCTCTCATCCAGGATGGAGTGGTGACTGAAGGACAGGGAGATAGGATTGTTCACACAGCAGTTTGTTACCTTCTCCAGGAATCCTGCAAATGGCTTTCTCTCTTAAGTCATATCAGGATTATCTTTATTATTCATAGTTCCTCTGAGCAAAATGCTTAGTTTTAAGGAAAGGGACTCACCAACCAGGACACCACCTGTGTGGCTGGGAGCTGGAGGCAGATGTGAACATCCAAGCCAGCCCGTGAGTGCAGACATGAGCTCCAATCCAAGCATGCCAGTGGGGCTGGCAGAGTGGCTCACACTCGAGGCTGTGGGTCTGGGATGCCACACAGCTACTAGCCCAGAGCACTGCTGTAGATCCATCCTTGGGTCCACACTACCATCACTGCTGCACCCAGCTGCAGGGCACAGGGAGGACATGGAACCTGGCTCAAGCTCGGGATTTGCAAGCAGGGGTATTTCAACCTGCAGATCACCGGCCCTTCCCGCTCCCACCAAGGCACGAGCTCAGCACTGGCAGACCTCAGCGTGGCTGGTGCTATTATCACACAAGTATTGCTGTAGCATCTGGCAGCCCTGTCTTTGGGCTCAGTGGCATACCTAGAAGACAAACTACCCAATGTCAGCTGTTTCTACACATTTAAGGCCAGGTTCATCTTGCGTCACTCCAGGCTTTCTGCCATGCAAATGCCCTGCAGTTACTGAGGTGGCACCAGAGAAGTGACAGAACACTGAATCTGGAGTAATGCATCAAGGGGAGCAGGCTGGTTGTAAACAGTGTTTAAAATTCTTCTATTTTAGCTCCTTGCCTGGGAGTTACTGTGGAGCTGATTGGAATTCAAGCAAAATTAGGCAAAAAGCTGCAGAAGGGACATTTCCAGCACCTGGGTTGCAATAAGCTGCATCAACAAGTGGGTATCACCCTGGCACCCTGGCTGCAGCCCAGCCCTTGAGGAAGGAGAGGAGTTGGTCTGTGGTGGTGTGGAATAACTCCCTCCTGGAGAGCCTCTGGCACTAGTAATGCAGGCTGCACAGTGGGTCTCAGCATTTGGTACCTCTGTAGCAGCACTGCAGCAGTGGGCTTAGGTCTTAGATGGTCTTAGAAGGCAGCTTAGTTGTAGAGGCAGTCTCTGTGCTTTATCACCCCAGCATGACACCGTCTGGAAAAACAGCAGCAGATGTCTGCCTGGTGAGGCTGAGGGAGAGATTAACGTGCACACAGCCAACAGGGAGGCAGCGAGGGGGACTCTGGCCATCGGGTTTCTCAACAAGGCGCCTTGCACGAACACGTGAGCTGTGCCACCCAGGCAGAGGCACCAGGCGGAGAGATGGGAGAACCCTCCAGCTCTCCTTACCCACAGAAGTAAATGGATGAGAAAAGAGTGAGAAACCATCTCCAGAAAGAGTAATTGAAAACTGATCAGTTCAGGCAAACCAAAACCTGGTATTTTGGTTTGAAAGCCAAACTGTAAAAACAATTGTCCATACACTTGTCCCTGCACCTGAGAGAGAAAGCAGCTGCTGAGGGTTTGGTCTTTTTTTTTTTTCAATGTGAAACTGAGCACTGGGAGTACATACAAAAACTTTGCAGAGCCAAGATTTCACATATTTATATGTAATTAGGAGACTCTTGGCAAGGTGTGCTTTACTAAGTATTCCCCTATCATTTCTGGGACCTGTGATGTCAGCTTGCAAGGGTTGCAGTCTTTGGCACCTAATGATGCATCCAGTGACTCTGAAGTGCTGTTCTGGGACCACTGTCAACTCAGGGCTGAGACAGACACTTGGTGTACACTTAGGGCACCTACCTCCCCTCGGGCGCGATGAGAATTAACCATTCTGGGTGCCTTGCTTCCCCATCCCTGCTCTCACCCTCTCCTGGTTTTGGTCCCTTCGAGGGACCTCGCTGGTAGGGCTGCTCCTCACCTCCTGCCTGGCTTCGTCTCCATCCCAGGACCACATCACCCCTCCACAAAGAGGGGCCTGTGCAGGAGCCGGGGCTCACGCCATGCTGAGAGGAGTCATAAAGCTCCTTTTAAGCTGGCCAGCACAAAGCTGAGCCTGTTTGGCTGCAGGTTGGGGGTTGCTGCCTGCCCTCCCTGCCTCTGCCAGGCACTGAGTCACTGCCCTGACATGGGGCTGCCAGCCCAGCGCTGGCAAGAGGATCAGGGACCAGCAGCAGAGAGGGGGGAACCTGCCCTGCTAACAGCTTGCAACAGCTAAAACATGGGCCTCAAGGTATTGCTTTCTCCTAGAGATGCAAATAGGAAATATTGTGGAAAAGACCTGGGTCTGCCAGGGAAAGTGGCAGCCACATGGAAAGGGTTATGCAAAATCTTCCTCAGGTTTGTATTTTCCACCACAAACTCCTTTCAAAGGAGTTTATGTCCTTTTGACATAAAGAAAGAAGCAAGAGTTTCTACCTGCTTCCTTTTGCAAGACAAGGGAGGGAAAGTGGAAGATATTTTCCAGGTTGCAACACTCATGACCCTTGCGGTGAGGGCTTCTCCCTTAAAGACCTGGCATCCAGAGTCAGGGCTGCAAAGAAATCTCTGCTGTTGTCCAAAGCAGCACAGATACAAGAGACACAGTCTTCTGCCCGCAGAGAAAAAATTGTAAGAAGTGGGTCTTGGCACTTTTTCAAGTTTTTAAAGCACTTCTATGATTCTGCATCCCTTTTTTTGACACTCTGAGCTGGCAACCAAGTGATGCTCACAGGTCAGAAGCTTTACCGGTGCCCAAGGAATCAAGGTGTTGGTTCTCTTTAACTACCCTGAAAAGTACAGCCCCATTCCCTAAAGCTAAATGGAGACACAAGCCTCCTGCAGAGATTTCATGCATATCATTTCCAGACAGGAAGGAGAACTAGACACATTGTGATTTCAGTCTACCATCTCCTAAGTTATAGGAATATAAAAATGACATAAAAGGCAAGGTAAAGCTGGGAAGAGGGTCCTGCTCAGAGCCAGGAATGTAAGGTGTATTGGAGAAACATACGCCTGCCTCCTTTACCCTGCCCATGCCTGTGACCTGGTACGCACTCCCTTAAAAGCCAGTTAGCACCAGCAGGAAAGAGCAGCAGCCAATTTAAAATTGAGGGAAGTAAGAGACTTGGAGCCAAAAAAATAGAGCCCTTGAGCACCTCACCTGCGCCCAGCTGTGCAAGTTTAACAGCTGGGAGGCCTAGGCACTCACTGTTGCAAAGGCTGAGTCACACTCCTAAATATGTCCCAACTGGCTGGTTTCACTTAGTAATTGCCTTTTTCGACCAAAGAAGAAGAAAAAACAGAGGGGTGAGGGGGAAGACAAGCTGAACAGCTTAGGAATCTGCAAGTTCAGAGAAAAATAACTGCAGCACAGGAAAAAAAAAAGACTCAATGCAGGCAGGACATTCATCCTCTCCATTTATTATTTGTCTTCCTGACTCTGCCTTTCCCTTTCTCTTCCAGGTTATTCAAGGCATGCTGGCAGCAGAGCCTCAGCCTGATATCTTTCAGAAAAGTCTAAATCCAGAGCTAGCACCAAGGATCGATTTGCAGATTGGCATCAGTGCTGTACAGGCTGATGAAGGCTTCCCACACCTCTGCCCTGCACTGAAGCCAAATTCACTCCATTTCTGTATCCATAGATATCATGGAAATTCTCTGACAAAGAAATGGGTTTTTGTCTGACACACTGGCTAATTGTGCCACGATCCCATCTGGACTCACCCATGGGCCCTGTTCTTCTCACACGCGTCATAGATTTTACTATTGATGTCCCTGGTCACAACAGGTGGATCAGCTCCAGCTGATATGTGTGCTGAGTTGAACAAAGTGTATTTGCTCTCCAAGGAAAGCCTGTGGTCCTGACAGCAAGCAAAAGGCTCTGAAGGGATGAGTCGATTTAACCAGTGCTTGAAATGGCTCAGCCTCTCATGCCACAGTAGGCCAGTGCAGCAAATTTCAGCCATGCTGACCCAAAAGCTCCAAAGTTATAAAGGGAAAGGGTCAGACTCCTAAAAAAAAAAAAAACCAAAACAAACCACCAAAGCTCTGCTGCTCCTGCTGTCAAGCAAGAGAAGCGGCTCCCTTTTCCTGCCAGGGCCAGCCAGTTCCCTTTGCAAAGAGGGTGGGCACCTTGAGCACATTGGGTCATACTGGAGATGCTTGCTGCTGTGACTTAGCCCCCAGCTAGCCTCACCTGGAGTGGCACCAGGCATTGCCTCTCCACTGCCCAACCAGCAACGACAGGGCAACCCTGTGGCTCTACCTACCCTCAGGTCTGGGGAACCAGGCCTTCAGCCTCCCTCCCTCCCTCCCTTTTATTTTTTTTTCCATAATTTAATCAGCTGATTTTGCAGGGATGCCGGCTAAAATGTGTCTCACAGACAAAGGCTAGACTTCCCTTTGCTTTCCAAGGGCCAGCAGTTCCCTCCTCCCAGTAGGATGCTCTGCCCATGCAGCTCACAATGCTCTTGAGCACCGAGGCACAATAGGGAGGAAGCTGCGAAGCCACTGGGACTCCCAGTGCAGCTCTTGGTTCAGCCACTCCTCCCTGGCTCCACTGTTTGCTCTGAGCCCTGGGGACACTGGTCCTGCTTGAAGATCCCTTAGCTCCTCTGTCTCAGCCAAGCCGGGAATGGTCTCCCCTGAAACACATCTGGGACATCCAAGATGAATAGTTTCAAATGGACCAAATCAGGATTTGTCATTGAATAAGCTCCTTCAACAGCACTGCAGTATGTTGCAGGCACTGGAGAGCATAACAGCCAGCCAAATCACCCTCTGATGCTCTCCCACCAGCCCTGTGCCCCTAATTTGCCTGAGGTTCGAATTAACCTCGCTGTAGTCCTTCTGGAAGCCACTGTGTCCTGCTCCCCAAGTCCTGGCATCCATCTCTCCCAGGGCTCCTTTTAAACGGCAATTCCTTGCAAGGAAACGCCCAAGCAAACCATATCCTTTCCCTTCCTTTAAACACGCTCCTGCTGAACTTCATAACCCCGTTGGGGCTGGCTGTGCTCCACAGCAAGGCCATGTGGATATTGCTACCTCCAGGCAACACCTCACCTAACAGGAATGATCTAGGAGATTTTGTAAGGTGGTCTATGCTACTTAGAGCTGGGCACTTGTTAGAGGAGAGAGAAGGTGGTTTCTCAGTTGGCTTAAGCTTACTCCAGGTGAGCACCTGGTAATGAAATTTACATTAAAAAAATACTTGGTTTTGGTGGCAATACCTTCCTTTCCCCAGGAATAAAAAGTCAAGCCAAGCCCTGCTGCTCAGGGAAGTAACTTTTAACGCCTCTCCTTAGAAATGAGCTTGCATATATACGAAATTCCAGGCACGTAATAAACTGAAGTCAGATGGGAAACTGCTCAGTGAACCACCAGGCTCTGATGCCCTGGAAGTCCTGACCCGGCTGAGCCCTCTGCAAGGACCTGACCTGCAACCTTCACACAACACCAGTGTGGAAGTGCTACCAAGCATCAGTAACCTCTCCTGACAGCCTCACACGAAATCCTTGACAAGATGTCAAGACTAATTAGAGAACATGCAGGAGCCAGGACAGAGAGCACTCCCCATATCAGGCGGATGCAGTCTGCAAGTTATCTGCAAAGTGACCAAGGGACTGTGATCTTCATGAGAGGCTCCAGTAGGACCCTTCAGCAAGGACACCCTGCTCCATCACACACCCCTAAAAGCTAAACTTTGCAAGCAGGTGGTGGGGAAAGACCTGCAGCTTGGCAGCCATGGGTTTGGCTTCCTGCACAAGTGATCAAGTTTTGCAGTCTAAAAGCCACCAACAAACATAGATTTGATGCTGAGAAACTGCAATGCTTCTGTCCAGGCACTGCAAAGGAGAATGACCTGCCCAGGCTTGGCATTTGCAGAAGCCACCAAGGTGAAGAGCTTAATCCTTACCCCACAAAGGCAGTTATCAGCTTAGGAGGGAGACACCAAGCCCTCCCCCCAGCTCTTCAGGATACACAGCTGGGAGCTCTCTCCCAGACATAAACATCCAAGCAAAGCCAGCCCTGACTTCAGGGATGAAGAAACCTAGTCTTCTGGACACCATTCACTGAGAAAATAATTCTGCCCAAGGGAAACTCCCACCCAAAGTGACCAAAACAGTCTTCATGCCCCAGACTACCTCCTCCAACATCCATATCAATTGCTCTCCTTCCCCCGCTACATCCCCTAACCTTTACTTTTCGCACAGTCTCAACCATGCTTGCCAGGCTAACCAAGACCCCTTTGGCAGCTCGGTGGGAGTGGGAAACTCCACCTCAAGCAAAACTGGGATCTGAAAAGAAGCCACCATTGCCTCCATAGGGGTGCAGAGTCCGACAGGACACGTGTCCCATGTCCATCTGATAGCAAAGCCGTCTGATGTGTGGTAGACCTCACTCTTTTCCAGAGTAGCTGGCATGAGCAGCATGACTAGGATCCTTGGCCTACAGAGACCTTCCTGCTCATCCCATAGGACAAGGGGGACTCTGTTCTTAGCCCAGCCTCCTTGAAATCCTACCTTTGGGTAATGAGCAGAATGGGGTGGACCTCTCTCCAGCTCTGGTTCAGATAGGAGGGGGAAGTGATATGCTATGAAGATGTGCCCTATGCTGTTCTCATCGCCAGCTGGCCAGAGGTGGGAAGGAAGGACCACAACAACAGTCCCTGCCAGTCAGACATCCTTCCCTTCCACATCACATTGATGTTGGCAATCATCCTCAAGCCTCCCATCATCCACTTTCCTTTTTCTTTTAAAGGTTTTCTCCCCCCAGTCATTCAGGCCTCTTATCTCCTCTGTGACATCTTGCTAGGTGGCAGAGCCGCCTCAGGGTGGGTTATGAAGGCGATGGGGCAGAGGTGGCTTTCCTCTGCATGGAAGTGTTTTTTGCAAACCAGTCCTCACCTGTGTTTCACAACATGCAGACTGCCACTAGCAGATGGTGTAGTAAGTGCCTGGAGTCCTGGCCCAGAAAAGACAACACAGTCTGTTTGGCTGCAGAAGGGTCACAGGCTGAGCCTCTGCCCTTGCACGAGGTCC
>VZZY01020901.1:0-24180 GCA_013400335.1 Eurystomus gularis
AGGGGGGAAGAAAAGAGAGGGAATGCTGCCATGAGGGAGGGGAGCCGACCCCCCCCTCTCCCCCGGCGGCACATCCTTTCTCCCATCTTCAACCGCCCCCCTCAGGAAACGTCGGCTGGAGTTGCTGGAGCTGAATTTAAAGGCACAAGCTGTTAAAACTGAAACTGGCACCGGTAGACTGACCAGATTGGCTTGAATCCAGGCAAAGAAGGGAACAACTCTGAGACATCTTCTGCATTTACATACACTCACAACATATCCATATAGCGATAGGGACCTTTCTCTCTAATAAGACCCTTATTTCTACCCCTCAAACTCTTGGTTTTCCTATTCCTTTCCTGGGTGAACTCTTTAGGATTTGTTAAACTTTGAAGGATTTTGAATTATTGTGACTCCATAGGTATTGCGGTATTTGGATAAGACATAGATTGTAAAATAAAAGAGTGCTTCATAGAATGGATTTTGCTTAGTATAAATAAACATGTATTTCCATAAGGGGTTGTGTCTGGTTCCTGCAATTGGCTGTGGATTTGGAGGGAAGTGCCTTGCCCTTGATTCCATTCGGGGAGGGGCCCGTGACCCTGTGTGGGCAGATCACAACATATACCCAGGACAACCAGGTGATCAGCGTGGGTTTATGAAAGGCACATCCTGCTTGACTAACCTGATCTCCTCCTATGACAAGGTGACCTTCCTAGTGGATGAGGGAAAGGCTTGGATGCTGTGTGCTTTAACTCTAGTATTGACACCATTTCCCACAGCATTCTCCTGGAGAAACTGGCTGTTCATGCTTAGACAAGCATACTTGTTACTCGGTTAAAAATTGGCTTTATGATTGAATCCAAAGAGTGGTGGTGAACAGATTTAAATCCAAGTCACAAGTGGCCAGTCACAAGAGGTGTTGCCCAGGTCTCAGTACTGGGGCCAGCTCTCTGTAGTATCTTCAGCAATGATCTAGACGAAGGGATTGAGGGCACTTTCAGCATGTTTACAGACAACACCAAGTTGGGTGGGAGTGTTGACCTGCTTGAGGGTAAAGGTTCTACAGAGGGATCCAGACAGGCTGGATCAATGGGCCAAGGTCAATGGTATGAAGTTCGAGAAGTGCCGAGTCCTGCACTTCAGTCACAACAACCCCAAGCTACAAGCTTGGGGAAAAGTGGCTAGAAAGCTGCCCAGTGGAAAAGGACCTGGGGGTATTGCTTGACAATCAGCTGAATATGAGCCAGCAGTGTGCCCAGGTGGCCAAGAAGACCAACAGCATCCCAGCTTGTATCAGAAAGAGTGTGGCCAGCAGGACCAGGGAAGTGATTGTCCCCCTGTACTTGGCACTGATGAGGCTGGACCTCAAAGACTATGTTTAGTATTGGGCCCTTCACTACAGAAAAAAAATTGAGGTGCTGGAGCACCTCCCAAGAAGGATAATGAAGTCAGTGACATGGTTTTGTGGTGGACTTGGTAGTGCTGGGTTAACAGTTCAATGATCTTAAAGGTCTTTTCCGACCTAAATGATTCTATAATTATATGTCTACGGGCACATGTTATAATAATGATAGGAAAGATTAAGAAAAGTCACATCTTTCAATATACTGAAGGAATAAAGGCTGCTTGGATCATTTTGTTTTACAATATCTGGCATCTATTTTTAACTTTTTTGTGGGTTGAGAAGCAATAGTGATGACAAAGCTAAGGCTAGAAAATCCATATGCCCACGAAGGAATAAACAAGGCCTACATACAGGCTACTTAATGTTATCCTCCCTATGGGTTAATTAGAATATTAGCCATGTAAACAGAATAATAGAATATTTACAAAGCGAGAAATTTCAGTGCATATTCTTTTAAAGACTTATTGGCAAAAGTGGAGAAGAGAACAAACTCATCTATGAGCATAAATTAAAAGACTGGGTTTGTGTTTTACTTGTGCATTTTCTTTCGTTTACCAAAATTGAAATTAACTACTTTCCTTCTGCTGTAGCTGACCTGCGTTCTTGCTCCTCTGAGAGTATTGAACAGCTTCATCTGTCTATCCCTGTAGTATGTTTATCTAAAAAGGACAATGTCCTAAGAGAATCACTCATTGTTTCTTTGTTTGAATTGCAAAGAAAGAAAAAGTTGTAGACGGCAATCTTTCTAATTTCATTTTTTCTCGTCAGTGTCTCATTTTTTGCTATCCTGACAGTATCTTTTTTTCTGTATTCTAGGAATTCAGTATTTCTTAAAATAAAATATCTTCTCATGTGTTATTGATACTTGCATATCATGTATTTTTTAAAAAGTTGGCACTCTCATTCTCATCTACCATGTAACTGTTAGCTGGCAATAGCTTAATATTTTCTGGAGGAGTGCTATGGATTACCTTCTCAGGCCCTGAAGTGAGAACATACTGTAATTACTAAATGCAGATGTTTATGCTCACTCCACCTTACTGGTGAAACTGCATTACTGCCAACAAGTAATGATAGTCTGCTCGTGTAACCATTCGCTGCCAAAAGTTCTGCTCTTAGCTTCCCATTCTAAAGTGGCTGCTGACTCAGATAGCACTGAATGGCTGCTGACTTCTGCCATTTAATTTTATTTCCTCTTTTACTTGCTTTTGTGAACCTCAGTTTGAGAAATGTTACATTAAAGCTTTAACAAGTACTATAGCTACAGCATATGCCTCAACACATGGCTGTCCTCTTGAGATTAAAGTGAAAATGAAAATCATAAAAAATACGATAAGTATAAAAGAAAAAAAGAAAAAGCATGTAAACGTGAACAGAACAGACAAATGTCAAAAGGAAGAGAAAGAGCATCCCTCCTAGGAAATCTACCAGAATTTACAGAAAGAAGATAAGAAAATAGCAGTAATAATATTAATCTGTCCTGCTCCGGTATTTATTCAGATGAAAAGAATGATATCTACATAATTCAGGAATCAAATGCCAAGACACAAAAATGCTGAATTAAGAAGCCAGAAGGTAACTTTGAAAATGATTGTTAAAAGATTAGATGCTAGTAAAAACCTGACAATTCAATAAAACTAGATTCTGTGTGGACTTCTGGAAGAATTAAAGAATAGCTGTGGGAAGAATAAATACTTTTAGTATACAGTTTGACAAGTTGCCTTGTACTTGGCAATTAAAACAACTTAGGGCCATATAGTCCTTTCTTAGCAATGTATTATCCACGAGAAAGACTAGAAAGAATGATATACAGTAGCTAGTACTACTTCTTGTTTACAGGAGAAACAAAGTCTACCTTAAGTTACTGAATGCAATGTTTTCATATACAGTTTGAAATGCTACAAAACTTTTAAACCATAATTAAAACAAAAGACTCTAAAAGGGGGAAAAGAGGTGAGAGAGAAAAAAAGAAAATAAAAGTCAAGAGGAAATTGGCTTATGGCCAGGCCGAAGGGGAATCCACTGACAACTCATGTAAAAACCAAACAATGGCAGCGACCTGAGCTGAAGGATCTTGACCAGAATGTATTGAAAAAGTTAGAATAAATCAAATCACCATTAGCTATGGTGATACTTAACATGATAGTATTTTAAAATAAAAATCCTCTGGTTCTTTAATATGCTTTTTTGTTAAAGTCATAGTTCACTTCCTGTCACAGGTACAGAAGGTACTGTACAGAAGGTACCTTCTTTGACATCATTCATTTCACTAGCATGTGAACACAAAAGATTACAGATTTGCTTGTGTAAGAGTTCTTTTTTTGTTTGCTCATTTTATTTTTAATTAACTCAACAGTCAGTACAGTATTTATTTCTGTTGTCTGCAATGTTAGTTTTATCACAGTGGCATTGCCATTACAAGGGTAGTACCCTTAAGGATGTAGTTTGCGGGTAGAGGTTGTACTTAATTAGATTAACCATTTTACTTTTTATGACATACTAACTTTTACACTGATTATATTTAAATCTCTTTACAAACTTAGTCATTCAAGATGCGCACATTTATGTAGTACTTTGGCAACATTGTTGTGAAAGAAAGAGTGATAATCACTACTTAAGGTTACAAGATAACTGGGCATTGGCAGTTAACACTACCTACCAGAACTGCATGTAAAGGTTTATATTTGCATTTCTTCTAAAAATTCTTGGTGAAGCTCAAAGATTTATATATTTAGAATCTCAGTAAATCTGGCAAGTGAGGGTGCCAAAGTCAGAGTTAATGAGGCATTACATAGCTAAGATTATACCTACTCTTCTATTTCTGTTCTTATGTCAAATTGCAATCAATGTTGGTTTTTTTTTTAGTTTGAAGGGTGACACTCCAACCTGGAATATGTGATTATCAACCAGTTTCTAACACTTCAGTTGAAATTTCATCTTTCTAATCATATATTGGTATAAGGCAATTTGTAAAGGTCCAGCTCCTGTATAATGCATTCAAAACCTTACACATCTTATAACTCTACTTTGCACAAATCAGAAAAACAAAAAGCCTAAGGCTATGTGGATTGGTTAGTGCCAAAGATGTGAAGAAAAATGGATGCCTCTGAAAAACTCAATTGTTCCCTTTTTATGTAGGCAGGTCTTGGTTTCCATAGGAGTTGCTTTTAAAAACAGAAGGATTTTTTTTGGGGAAGGAGTCATCTGGATAGATGCAACAATGGGTTAGAAACCAATTGTTGATTTTGAACAATAGACAATTGATGTTTATACACAATCACAAGGATATGTCACTTGTTGTACAAGACATCTTCAGAATAATTTTAAAGAAGAGGAGCGTATTCTGGAAATGAGAATTCTGGTCGATGAATTAATAGTTATTTTGATCTCGAGTGAGACCACTATGCCTCATTAAACTATTGGAGTGCTTTGAGGGTATTTTTACTGTATTGACTAAACATTATGTATTATGTAGCATGTATGTATGTAGATTTTTCTGACAGCATTTGATTGAGTTTTGTATTTGAAACTGGTGTGTAAAATGCAGACTTATGGAAAGCACCCAGATTTCCTGTTGTGCAGAAAATACTTGGTAACCCAACTAGTCTCGTGTTATGACTTATGTTAAATAGACACAGGATAGCCCTGAGGAGTCTGCAGAGATTCTTTCACCCTTTCCCTGGGAGCAAGGGGAAGCAAGCAGACAGGAATGAAAAAATTGTATGAAAACAAAGTCAAGGAATCCCACGACTGAGAAGGAAGGGACTCCAACATGAGCATCAGGCCCCTCCCCAAGAGATCTGGGGACCTTGGTGGCTTACTATCTCTTTGCTTGGGTAAGGCTGAAACTGTTCACAATCACATCCAGAGGGGCTTCAGAAGGGTGAGTGTAGCACCAGAAAAAAAATAAGACATATATTCCTAAGTTTTCTAGTATAAAATTTTAAGGATATTATCATTGTTATCTGACTGTATAGATCTGGGATTTAAGTGTTGGTATTATTTAAGTGTTGGTTGTTTAAGTGTTGGTATAACTGAATGTAAAAAGCCTTCTTTGATTAGGCTGTTACAGTATTACACTAGCAAACTCTTGACTGAATATTTACACATATATATACATACACGTAATTTATATTTAACATTTACATTTAGCAGATTCAACTTTAAGTAAAATGCAGCTATTTTTCTTCCCTAGCTGTACAAGTTATGAGTATGACTTACACAATTACAAGTAGTTTTCTATGATTCCCATACTAGGGAAGAAAACTTTTATTATTTAGAGTTTGTAAATTATCACATTAAGCACTAGGAGCACACAAAACAGTACAGCTTTCCTTCCTGCATTTACATTAGAAGTATATATTAGACTGGGAAAACACTACCAAAACCCTCCAGTATGCCTTCTTAACAATGTGATATAAAATCCTTGAGGAATGTGTTACTACATTGAAATATCTGTACATAGATTAATTTGGCAGAGTTCCTTGGGAAGAAGAGAGAAGATAGATTTTTTTGCTGGGGAAAAGGAAACCTACTGGTTTTGTGGGTGATTAGAATATGGAGCAGCATCTGTTACCAAGGCAATGAGGTATTAAATGGAAAGAATGAAACAGTCAGCAGCTCCTGGTCAATATTGAGTCCACTTATGAAGAAAGGTCCCTAGTATTACTTCTGGTCGAGTGCTTGGTAGCACAGTCGTGTCATGTTTTCCCTTATGTTGTCACATTTGAATCTCTAACAGGCATTCTCCCTAGGATAGAAGCTTATGTAGGTCTTCATCAGCACCAGTTTTTTTTTGTTTCAGACCCTTTGCGCTTCAGCGAAACCATCCCTGCTGAATAAAGTTCATCCCTTTCTAAAAGGAGACAATAGCAGAGATATTTGTATAAATAAAGTATTAACAGAGCATAATACTTATAAAATTAACAGATTTAGTATCATAGTCAGTGTCTATTTTCATAAATTACAATACTAATGAATGGCAAAAATATTCTAGGGGAAAATCTCTCACAAAACAGTTATATATATTTATATATGTCCAAGCATCAAGGAATGGAAGGAGCAAAGGGACAATATAAGGTGAGATGAGAGGATAAAGTGGAGATGGTTGTGAAAGCTGGTAGAAGAGCTTTAGGTTCTTTTACTTCCCTTCACCTCTCTCCTCTGTTTTCCAGCTTCTGAGAATAGGATTCAAAGAGATGCAAATATGTTCCTTATCAGAAATTATTCTATAGTATTTAAGGGGCTTTGCCATATTGTGATATGGAAGGTGTTTACTTCACCATGTCCTCCAAACAAATAAAAGCCAGTTCTACTTCCTCAGGGATAAAATCTAAAAGAGAGGATTGGAAATGAGAAATATTTACCTGTTGTATACAGTGATTCCCCAGAAAATACATCAAATGACTCAGGGAAGTAAAAATACTAATAACATTATTGATAAAATCATCTATGAATAACCAATGAGCCCACAGCACTCAGGACACAATGCGTAAACCCTATAAAATCTCCTTCCTTCCAAATAAGATTTCCATTGCAAATTTAGAACACATAAATCGATGCTCAGAGATCTGGTTTACAGGTCCTTTACAAGCTTTTCCAATATTCAAGTATGCCATCTTTAGAAAAAAAAGATACATTTCTTCCCACATGATTTATTTTTATTTCTTCAATCTCTATTCAGCAAAACCTATCTTGATTGATACCTGCAAATTCTACAATAACAACAATACTAACTAACAGTAACAAGTAATTGTGGTAAAATAAGATGGTGTGAAACTATAGTCTATTATGACTAGTTGTTCTCTTTGAGTTTTGGGAGTGCATAAATAATATTTCTGATACCATAATTACTTGTATTTGTATTCATAGGTATGTATTAAAAGCCTGAAAAATGGACAAAATGGCATGGTACTGTACTATAAAAGACAATATAAGCTTTTTTGTATCTTTAATAGCAAACTATGTTATATAAAACATACATTCCTTATATTTCCATTCATGACAAATTTCTACTAACCCATTGACCCCTTTCCTCATGGTTTACTTTTTGTCTTATCTAAGACCTTCTACAAGAAGTTATCGCAATAATTCTTTATTCCATATGCTGCTGCACTATTAAACGTCGGTCGTGTATGCATTATTAATAAAAAATAAACAAAAAATTTCCAGTTTTTCTGTTTTCTCTGGGGAAGTCAGTTTACAGCAGACAGCTGACATTGTAGAGGATGATGCAGAACCTGCAAGCCCTGCATATATGCATTGTGCATCTGTCTGTTTCCATGCACATCCTTTAAATCTTAATTTTTTTTTTGTTCTACAAAATAATAGTAATTTATGTTAGAGCTGAGTGCTGTGCAATTGTGTGGTTGTTTGCTGCAAGATGCTTCTCTGCCTAAATTATCATGAATTTAAAAAAAGCTTTGAGCTCAGCATATACTAGGCAGGTGGACTTGTATTTTGCTGATAACAGAACATACAATTATAAATGCGCTGCTACAGATGTAATTCATATACTAACAAAATGAATTGAAGACGTCCAAGTGGACTATCTCACAAATACAGATGGTAATACTTGGCTTTCCAGAAAAATTGTCCCCCTAAGGGACAATTAACAAATGCAGAAAATCCAAGAATATGAATATGTACCAAAACTATTTATTATTAGAGAACTTTGTTCTTATTCAAAAATATCACTAGCCCTGTCAAATGCCAGTTATTCATGTTAAATCTCATTCCAAATGGCTGTAATTTTTTTCATACCAAAAAAATTAGTATCGCCAAAAAGTTACTTTGCTGTATGTATTAAGATCTTCAACAAATCAAGTTACAGGGATAGCCTTAGTGAACTAATTAGCAAAAAAACTAAGCACAGAAAAATGGATTTTAAAATTGTTCAAAGATGCAGTTTTTCAAAGTAAGATGTGTTTCATGAAAAGTAAAGCCAGATCCAAAAAGGCCTACCGTCAACTGTTACATGGTTTAATTTTGTCATGTCACCAAGTTGAATTCCTTCTGATATGAAAGCTACATGAAGTGCTCTTTTGTCTTGTTTTAGTTTCATGGGTATTTAAAGGAGCAAAATATCATCATCATGCCCTGTGTGAAATGGTGCTTTTTTAGAAATCATTACTGTGTTTCACTGTAACTATGCTATACCTTATCTGATGCTATAAATTTTATTAGAATTCATGGTTTTATGAAACATAGAAGATTAAACTGATCTATATCAAAATATTCAGAAAAACCCATAATTTAAAATGTATCTTTGCTAAAGCCCTTAGGCACAGATGAATACCCCACTAATACACAGATCTAGCTGAAAAACATGTGGAATGTACAACTTCAGATCTGTTTAAGACATGGTGTCGAAGGGTGGTAAAGGCAGTAGCAAAAAGTGGTGGCATTGATATGAGGATTGGTGCTAGCAGGGGAATCCAGTGCTGCTCTTTGTCTTCGAATTTGCCTTGTTGCTGTGTGGCACATTAGGAGGTATGAGCTGAGAAACCCCCAATGTACCTGAAGATAGAAGGCTAATTTCAAAATGCACAGAGCAGCAGAAGCAACTAGTGGCCTAACATGTGAGCAGCTGAGCTGGCTAGGAGCTCACAGCATGAAATAGCAACAAATTCAAATAAATTCTAATTGTCTTTATCTGGGAGAGAAAAAGTCTGCCCTAAACAATCTAAGTATCAGAAGAGACAATGGATAGGGTACAATATAAGCTACTATTTCCTCAGAGGAGTTTAACCTCCTGTTTCCCAGCGGAAGATTTTATCCTCAGTTCAGTTCTGAAAAACTTTGTCTGAAATTCCACTGAAATCTATCAACAATTTACAAAATGTAAAAGTAAACAAAAGTTTTCTTCGGCTGTTTCCCATTAAGAATTGAAAAATTATTTGAATTACTTATGTGTTCATGCTCAGAAAAACTTTCTCCTGAAAAGTATCCACTCACATGTGGCATTTGCTTTTACATCTGAAATCAGAGAATCATAGAATCATTTAGGTTGGAAAAGACTTCTAAAATCAACATGTCCAACCATAACCTTACTCTACCAAGTCCATTGCTAAACATAGTCCCTGACTTAGCTTTTTTTTTAAAAAAAAATAGGGTAAATATACAGGTCAGAGTACATGTCTCAGATGTAAGACTTTTTTTTTTTCAAATGTCCTCAGGAGTAAAATAGACAGTAACTGAAAACACCGAACAAAACCCAAGCTAGCAAACAATTGGTCACATTTGTATATCTGTCTCACCCTTCCTGGAGGATTACCAAAATCTAAGATCATAAAAGGATATTTTTTATCATCCTGCCAAGTCAAAGGTCACATAATTTTAAAATGAAATAAATATGTTAGTAATAAATTACATTATTGTCTTAAATAGTATGTATCTATTGTGTCACCTAAGATACCAAACTTGCTAATATTAATCACAGAATCATAGAATAGTTTGGGTTGGAAGGGACCTTATAGATCAACTAGTTCCAAACTCTCTCCATGGGCAGGGAGATCACTAGATCACTAGATCTTTCACTAGATCAGGTTGCACAAAGTCCCATTCAACCTGGCCTTGAACACTTCCAGGGAGGGGGCAGCCACTTCTCTGGGCAACCTGTTTCTGTGCCTCCCCACCCTCACAGTGAAGAACTTCTTCCTAATTTCTAATTTAAATCTGCCCTCTTCCAGTGTGAACATGTTACCCCTTGTCCTACCACTACAAGCCCTTGTAAAAAGTCCCTCCCCAGCTTTATTGTAGGCTACCTTCAGGTACTGGAAGGCCACAGTAAGGTCTCCCCACCAGGCTGAACAAACCAGTTATCGGTGTGCATGAATTTGAAGCAAAATTTAGTGCTGTTCAGGATTCTCCAAAACCTTTCCCCCCTATTTTTCTTTTTTTTTTTTTTTTTTTGAAACTCAAGTTAAAGAAATGAGACATGGCAGAGACTAAGATGACTGTGAATACTACAACTAAAACAAAGTATCAGCTTTACTCACTGTACCTGACTTCTATTCTATTATTACTCTTTACAATAAAAATTGAATAAAATATAGTTACAGAAGTGTTCAGTTGATTGTTTCAAATAACTAGATATCGATACAAGGGAACACCTACATACACTGTTGCTTGGATGAGTTTCTGTGCTGCTGTCTTTTTATTGCCTGAGGAAATTGTTTTCTAAGGAATAAACTAAAAAGCTATTTAAAAACTAAGTACTAGTTGCAACTAGTCTAGTTACAATAGTATAAACCATAAGTGTTATGTAATATTAAATATAAAGATGACAATATTTGCTTTGTTAGTGTGAACCTCTGAAAGTTTTAAAAAATATTGTCATAAATCTGTAAAAATCTGTAAAAAAAAAAATCATGAAGATAAAGAGGATTATTCTATGTGGAAGTCACAGCTGGGTAACTTCAGAAGCATCCTATACATCTCCTTGGACAGACTGTGTTCCCTGTAACATCTGGGCACACAATGCCATCTAAGCCTGTTATGCTGGTTCAGCCATCTTCATTTTACTCTGCCACCAGTTGCCTGATCACACAGGCCAACAATGAACTCAGCAACATCCCCTCAGAAGTCTTCTTTCAGACAGTCTTGCCACAGTTTCCTGTGGGCCCAGCTCCTCCACTGCCTACTGTGGTACCAGCATTGCTTGCTGGACACAACAGACAGAGATGGCTCCTCAGTGGCCCTTCACATGGAAGGACACCACCACGAGGACTCAGCAAAATGTAGCCAGCCCCAACAGAAGCCACACCCAACAGGAAGCTCTTCTAACTAATTGGCTCCTGGTTAATATAATCCTGGCCTCACCCACCACCTCAACCATGACCACCTGGGTGAGGGTGGAGCCACAGAGACACAGGTGGACCAGGTTCTGCCTCTGGAATGTGAAGCCAACAGAAACAATAAAACATTCTGCCAGGTTGTGACTCACCTACAGGTCAACTCCAACTTGAGGCCCACCACTCAGGCCCTAGCACTTCAAAGCCTTATATATTAATGACTAATGACAATTATAAATGAATGACTAATGACAATTAGGGGATGAAGAGACTTAAAAAAAAAAAAAAGTTTAAAAAGGGAATCTGTAGCTTCACGCTTCCAAACTGACAACATTTTGATTCACCTTTCAGAACAGCAGCAAAATAAAATCTAATTGCCTTTTGAGTTTTCTCTAGCACAGTCTTAAGATTTAACGAGTTAGCAAATACATCCCAGGGAAACTTTTGTAAGAGAACACAGGAAAACATGCTGTCTCCAAGGTGACTTGAATTAAATCTCTGGGTTCTATGAAGTATGCTCTGACTTTTAACAAGATGAAAGATCTTTTATAGTATTTATATATCACCGGTACAAACTGGGGCTCTGAAGAGCAGAGGCAAGAAAGTAGCACGACTCTGAACAGTCATCAGATTTTCATACGAACAAGAATTATTATTGTCTTTATGTTGGTGGCTTTAACATTGTAGTGGGTCTGGCTGAGCTGATTTTCTACATAGCAGTGTTTTGAGCTGGGAGCTAGAAGGGTACTGATAACAGACCTGTGTTGTGATTACTGCTGAGCAGTGCTCGCACGACACCAAGGCTCTTCCCAACATTCCTTCCCCCAGTGGGATGGGGTGGGCAAGATCTTGGGAGGGGACACAACCAGGACAGCTGACTTGAACTGAACAAAGGGATATTCCATACCATATGACGTCAGCTCAGCTATAAAGCCAGGGAAAAAGAGGAGGAGTGGGCGGGCTCTGTCCTCCAGAGCAACCGCTGCGCGTCTTGGAGCCCTGCTTCTCAGGGAGTGGCCAAACATCGCCTACTGATGGGAAGTAGAGAATAAATCTTTGTTTTCCTTTGCTTCCGCACGTGGATTTGCTTGGCTTTTGCTTCTTTTATTATTAAACTGCTTTTTTGTTTCTCATCTTGTTTTCCTCCCCTTTCTTTTTGCTCTGCTGAGGAAGGAGAGGGAAAATAAAAAGGGGGGGTTGATAGAGCAGCTTGGTGGGCACCCGATGTTCAGCCAAGGTTAACCCACCACAAACACAGAGGGCTAAAGCATTAAAAAAAAAAAAAAGTGGAATCTTTTGCAAAAGGTAATACTCACATAGGGAACTGAATTTCTCAAACAGGATGGTCAGCTGCTGTCCAGATGCTGACATGAGTTTGTTGAGACTTTGCAACACCATACAAATCTCAGGTGAGATTACCAAAACTACTCTGCTATATTTTTATAGTCCAGCTTCTGTACTGTCCCACATGATCACTCTAGCACATGCATGGCCATTGCTATTCATTAGCTTAAATCATGTACAAAATACCTTTTAGCTGCCTTAACTATGTGCAAAAGACTATCCTCCATGACCATTTTGACAGTGTGCAGGAACAGTATCCACAGACTATTTAAAATTACCTTTCTTCAGTTTGATCAGTTTCTTCATCTACAGCAGTACTCACCTCAGTGTGTCCTTTGCGTGGCCTGATTTTCTGCCCAGAATGTTCATCAACCATTAATTAATAAATCAACAGGTACAGGTAGTGCCTACTAGATGGTCTAGGCACAGTAGGAGTCAAGTGGGGAATCTTCTGTACAGTCCAAAATTCTTGCCTGGAGGACTCCTGTCAGAACTAGTCAGCTGCCAGTCCTGTGAACAACCTTATCTGAAGTTCATGTATATCTGAAATTAGCCCATTGTCTTATCTTTGAGAGACTAGCTGGTGAGTGCCTTGACCACTCAAGGAATTGATGACTTAAGTGCAATGGGCATGCGCACAGATACAGACATATGTGGTGTACCCAGCTACACCAAAATTCTAACTTAGGTCAAACTTCAATTTCATACCTTTAACTTAAATTCTATAATTTTAGCCATGGGATTTTTGTTTAAAAAAGCAGAGATAGCTACTTGCAACATTTTTTTAATTGGTCTTATACAAAATCAAAGGAAAGTTACTTGAAGGAGGGGGTAACTTACTTTATCTCTTACTCATGTTAAAAATAATTCTTGTGTGTGAATATCAGATTCCTGTAAATGTCATAATTATTTCCCTCTCATCCATTATGAATAGCATAGTCTGTTTTAAAACTCAAAAAGACCTCAGTGATTTTAAGGATATAAATGATTCAAGAAATATTCAGATCATTGTAAGTCAAATATATTATTATCTTTGAATTTTAAGATCACTTGTAGTTTTCTAACGTGAGAGGTTCATTTGTGTGAGGGTGCTGTAAGTACCTTTCAAAGGCTCCTGCTGATTTAAAAAACACTTTTGTTGCTTAACAATCATCTGAAAAAAATTGTAAATTACTACCTCAAGTGTATTTTATCAAGGATGGACTGTGATATATACCAGTTAGATGGGTAATTGAGGGATAAGCAGGAAGAAGAAAAGAGTGAGCAATTCAATAGTTAATTAGGAATGACACAAATAACTGAATATGTGTGCATCTATACAAGTATAAAAATAATTTGTATGAATTAATGGGATATACCTAAGAAAACTTGTTCTCCATTACCCAAACATTTTTTTCTGTCTGTATTCAACTTTATGATTTCCTATAAATTGATTACAACCTGCTTTTCTCTTTTCTGATCACCTCTAAATCCTATCTATTCAGCAGAATGGGCGACAGTTACTTTTTAGTAAAAAAAAAAGGATACCTGAGTATTCAGCAAATTTGCAGAATAGGCAAAATAATTTTTTGGCTTGTTCTGATAGATTCATAAAATAAGTGATGAGTTTGGCGGCTGAGTTGCAGCAAGTGCTGTTTTTCAGGCTCTGCCACATGTGATAGGACAATGTGGAAAAATGAGAGTAAAGGTAGAGTTTCATAAGGAACATGAGAATTACTGATGATATTGAAACTGGAAAGAAATGAGGTGCCACGCAATTCTGGTAAGTCAAACTCTTTAATGTCCTCCTCTCCAATGCCTCTTTACAATATTGGTCCTAACACATGCCAGCTCACATGAACTTTTGAACCCTTCTCCCTTCCAAAGGTCTGATTTTCCATTAAGGCAAGTACTAACAGCTTTGCAAAGGGAGCTTCCCAACACTTAAGCTAACTCCTCAGCTTGAAAATATTGTTTATGAAAGGGGAAGTTCAGGCAATGTCTCTTTGGGAATACATACTGAAGTACTTTTTTTCTGCTACACATTCACCCTGACTACCTCATGAGCAACATAGGACAAAAAGATGCTCTAATTGATTTTAAGATTAAAAGTATACATAGTAAGTGAAGAAAGATAGTAAATTTTCCCAGTCTTGCTTCTTCCTCAGAATGTTATGAGCAGTCTGATGAGTAGTAGGGGAAATACATGGGATTTGCTTAGAAGAAATTTTTTCATTCATGGAGTACAGCATGTACAACATATTCAAATATATGATGTAAAGTTATGCCACAGAGTATCATGTGCTTCTTTACAAATAAGCATACAATTGTTCACCAAAGGAGTGGATGTTATCTGTATAATCTCTATATAGACTGAAGACAACCATACAAAATAATTTTGCAGTTCAGGGCACTTGCAGCTATTGTGAGAGCGTTGTATTAGAAAATTTTTGGATATTTGTGTAACATCCAAGGATGCAGACATATCTATGTAAAATGTATCCTTTCTTTTATGTCATGATTCATGTTACCAGACTTCTCCTTCACTGTCCCATACAAAAATTCAGTGAATATATTTAACATTCTATTGTTTATGAATCTTTTTATATAAAGATTGCAGCCGAAGTGAAACAGTGAATATACTTAAATATGCTGTATATCTTATCACTTAACACAACTGAGTTCGCTATCTTCAGAGTTCCTTGGGGTTATCTTAGATTTAAAACAAATATTCCTAGAGGATTTGTGCATTGAAATACAATATTCAATACTTCACATTTAAGGGTGAAAAAGGTGCACATCAAGACTTATGTAAATCTTGAAAAAAGGTTGGAATAGCATTCTGACAGCTGCCAGGGAGAAAAATGTGCAAATTTCAGTTATGCTCAGTGCTCATCTTTAAAAAAAGGTGTAACAATATGGCTTTTATTAAAATTGTAAAAGTTAAAATTAAATAAAATTATTATATATTTAGTCTGGTAACTGTATTAAATGTACTTAAAAAAAAATTCATCATCATCATCATAGAATCATAGAATGGTTTGAGTTGGAAGTGACCTTAAAGATCGTCTAGTTTCAACGCCCTTACCATAAGCAGGGACACCTTCCACTAGATCAGGTTGCTCAAGGCCCCATCCAACCTGGCCTTAAACACTTCCAGGGAGGGGACATCCACAACTTCTCTGGGCAACCTGTTCCTGTGCCTCACTACCCTCACATCTGATCTGATCTGATCTGATCTGATCTGATCTGATCTGATCTGAATTTACCCCCTTTCTGTTTGAAACCTTTACCCCTCATCCTATCACTACACTCCCTTACAAAGAGTCCATTCCCATCTTTCCTGTAGGCCCCTTTCAGGTACGGAAAGGCTGCAGTAAGGTCTCTCCAGAGCCTTTTTTTTTTTCCAGGCTGAACGACGCCCGACCCCAGCTCTCTCCATGTGTCCTCATAGGGGCGGTGCTTCAGTCCCCTGATTATCTTTGTGGCCCTCCTCTGGACCTGCTTTAGCAAGTCCATGTCTTTCTTATGCTGGGGGCCCCCAAAGACGGACACAGTACTCCAGGTGTAGTCTCATGAGAGTGGAATAGAGGAGGAGAATCACCTTCCTCGACCTGCCGTCCACATTTCTTTTGATACAGCCCAGTATGTCACTGGCCTTCTATGCTGTGAGTGTACATTGCTAGCTCCTATTCGGTTTTTTATCCACAAACACCCCAAAGTCTTCTCCACAGGGCTGCTTTCAATCCATTCATTACCCAGACTGTATTTGTGCTTGGGCTTGCTTCAACCCATCTGCAGGACCTTGCACTTAGCCTTGTTGAACTTTATGAGGTTTGCATAGGCCCATCTATCAAGCCTGTCAAGATCCCTCTGGATGTCATCTCCTCCCTCCAGTGTGTTGACTGCATGACACAGCTTGGTGTCATTGGTCAACTTGCTGAGGTTGCACTTGATCCCACTATCCACATAATTGACAAAGATGTTAAAGAACACTGATCCCAATACCCACCTCTGAGAAACATCACTTGTCGGTAGTCTCCACTGGGATATCAAGATGCTGACCACAACTCTTGAAATGCAACCATCCAGCCAAATCCTTATCCGTTGTGTGGCGCATCCGTCAAATCTATGTCCATGCAATTTAAAGACAAAGATGTCATGCAGGACAGTGTCAAATACTTTGCACGAGTCCAGGTAGATTATGTCATTTGCTCACAAGTATAGTAACAATATAATAATAATAATAATGATCAATAAAATTTAGACATGCATCACTAATAAAGTATTTATATAGGATATGAGCGTGACTCTATGGAAGAGTTCAAAAACTCTAGACCTATAGCAGCTGTAGCAGATGATATAAAGCCAGTGTAGAGAATCCCTCCTTCTCATGGGTTTCAGAGGTCTTTGGAACAGTCCTCAAAAAGACTTTCCTTTACATGCTTAGCAAGGTAGCAGATCTGACTCCTACAAGATATTTTGCACAAGGTGAAAAAAAAATGTTCTTAAGGATAAACAGAGACATTGTGACAGTATGCTTTTCACAGCTTTGTCATGGAAATATAGAAGTATTGAACCCATGTGACCTATTGCCACAGAACCATGTATTTGCTGAGAATGATGAAAAGTCAAAGACTGTACAAGAGAGAAGCCTTCAGGGGATCAATTTAAACCTTAGGGAACCAGAACATAGCAGAGGTGTCCAGTTCATATTTTGGCCCAAAGTTATCATGTGAAGGTGAACTTTTGTTTAGCCATTACAGGGAGAATGTCTGAGGTAAACAAAGGTATTTTCAACCACAGTCAGACATTTGTATATTCTCAAGTTCCATTACACAGCAGCTGAGAGTGCTACCGAAATGCAAAAGAATCAGAATAAAGTATTAGGAGTAAACATATATATAGATAGAAGACTGAAAATTCATTGTTAGTTTGCTGGAAAATAACAGTATAACTGTATATACTTGTATGAAAATAAGCTATACTAATCAGAATTAAAATAATTTTTAAATAGTTGAACTAAGAAAGATACATGGTTTCCAAGATACCAAATGCTTAAAGACAGCTTCTGATGTTGCAGAAAATGCTACTGTAACAGTGTCTATTAATAATTGCATTCTTTCATCCTCTTGAGTTGTTGTTTATGTTTTTTTAAGGAAAAAGAAAACAACAAAACATACAGTCTTTACTCTCATTATAAGCTTTTTGCAATATTTTATTTATTTATTACAACAGGGTTTCCAAGTTTCTAGGCAAATCGTATCTTACATAAAATAGAGAAATTTTCTGGAAAGTATATTTGCTTTCTTAATAGTTGATCTTTCGTTTGAAAAGCAAACTATTTCTTACTATTGTTATTATTTTCTCAACAGAATACTACTTTAATCATTTCAATCAGTCATATTTGAAACCATTCATTTCTCCTGCTGATGTTTATAGGGAACTTTTACTAGCTCAATAGCTCCAGCAGGTGTTTCTCTCAGACTCAGAATATTTATTCCATGTCTCACTGCTTCAATAAGAAGTTAGAGCTTTGATAATTACCCCACATGAAAGACTAGTCTTTCATTTGATACTGTATGTAAGTATGGGGTTTTTTTCCAGAACACTTACCTGTAAGCAACAGGAAACATTTTAATGATGCATTTATAAGAAATCACACACTTTATTTGTAGGAATGCTATAGATCTGTAACTGATTTTAATGGTAAGTATGATATGTCTTCTGTAATTCAAACAGTGTTTATGTTTTTAAGTGTTTATGTTTTCAGCATTTGGTGTTGGTTTTTCTTTTTTTTTCAAATATCACAATACGTTATATTTTCCATTGCATTTTTTTTTCTCAAGTATTAGAAGAGTGTTAAACATACACTGTCAGTTAGTGGCAGATTTAAGATAACATTTTATACATCTGAAGAAAAGTAGATGTACTTCCCTAGAGTCTGAAAAATGTTTACAAGGATAAATTAGCTACTGTTTCAAAAATACCTATAGGAATTAGGTACCTAAATGTTTTGCATTATTTTTTTTTTTCCTCCAGATTTATCTGGGCAACTATTAAATTTAGTTCCAGGTAATTTTTCTGTTGAGTGCATTTAAAGAGCTTTATAGAATAGTGGTTTCATACAGTAGTTTTATTTAAAAAACAAACAAACAAAACAGTAAAAAACCAGCATGCTAGCTAATTTTAGAGATATGAAATATTACAATTTTTTAAAAATAGTGTCAATAATAAATAGTGCATATTGTTTCTTAAACTAAAGGAATAGTCAACATCTTGAAATATGACATTCAGAAGACAACTCTTCATTTGTTGGAGAGGAGGGTAGGATACAGCAGCTTGTTCAAAGGATCCTTCTGTTTATAGACTAAATCAAGAACACCAATCTTTTCAAATTTCAGCCAATGACATAAAAAGAACTGGGGTCCCAAGTCTCATATTCTGTGCTCATGTCTGTTTTCTCACATTTTTATAGCACTAAATTTATTTTGCATGCAAATGGCAATTATATTAACGATGAGCATTATCTCAGACAGCTAAAGGAAGCAGAAGAGTTACTGCAAATGGGATGTTCAGTGATGTTGCTAAGGTTGTTACCATGGGGTGACCAAGGAGGGTTACCAGACCCTCAAGGAAGGCAGTGGATGTAAGGATACTGTAAACATCAGGACAATTTATCTGACTTGCCATTTATTCCTCAAATGCCTTAGAAAAGGAAGAAAGCTACAAGAGGTTATCAGGCTGGGTACATTGCCCTAGCGGCTATCCTTCAACCCCAAGATCTTCTGTTGAGCATATCTAATCTATCTGTCTGGAGCCTTTTCATAATACTTTCAGTCCTCATCAGACATAAGAGCAATATGGGTTTATGGTTCAGTACAGTTACAACTTCAACCACATCAGCAAACCTGATTACAAGCACAAGACCACAATGAAAATAATTAGCAATACTAAGGACACCCTGGAAGCTACTGATATGAAATTAAATCTTCAAACTATGGACATCAAAGGCCACTTTAATAAAAGCTGTATAAAGTAATTTCAGCTAAAAAATAAATTTTTTTTTAAAAAGTATTTTAATTACATGTATGCACTCCTGTGCACATACAGACACAAAAGGATAAAGGACAGGCTTTCTTTGTCTATTTATTGACACTTTGTCATAACCTAATACCTTAATCACCCTAGGCTATATTCACTCTTTAAGTCAATGTACCATAATATAGAAGAGTTTGAAAAAATTCTACAACTGCACAACTTCTTAAAGAATCAAGACTATGTTAAGTGGGAAATATTTTCTGAATGTAGTAAGTACTTACAACCCCCTGAATCTTACAATTTTTTATATGTTATTTAAAAAGTGGAACAAGGGGTTTGGGTTCTCTCATCCACCCTCCCCCCCCTGTTTTCTGTGTGTGTGAGGCTCATTTCATCTTGCATGTAGATATTAAAAAAAAAGATTTCTGGGACATGTCAACATTTAAGATTTGATGAGTCTTGATGAGGAGAAGGAAACAAACACCCTTCTTCGCTACCCAAACAGGATAACTGTTTCTGTAGTTATTATTAACCACTACAGTGGAGTGGTACCATTCTTCTTGCCATCATAGCCTGAAACTGAATGGAAAGTAAACATAACTGGGTTTTGTTCTGTGTTTCATGTATGATTTTTTTTGTGTATTTATAATTTATTAGCAAGGACCTTTCATAGTATGGTAGTGTAATTCTTAACTGAATTTATTAGGTATTATTAATTCTTCTCTTTACTTTCCATTTAATCTATAACCTTAAAAACATGTCCAGTACAATTATTTCTGCATTTTTTTTTAAATAGGGAATTAAAATTATTTTGGTGTACAAGCACCTGTCATTATGAATAATAAAAAACCCTACAGGATATTCCACTGTATGGATGGAATTAGATTTAAGATTGAAACCTTTATCTTCTAGAAAGATAGAGGCCTCTTGCTAGTGATGTTCCCCAGGGGTCAGTACTGGGACCAGTCTTGTTCAACATTTTACATCAGTGACCTGGATGAAGGAACAGAGTATACTCTGAGCAAGTTTGCTGATTATAGGAAACTGGGAAGAGTGGCTGACACACCTGAAGGCTGTGCTACCATTCAGCAAGACATGAACACACCGGAGACTTGGTCAGAGAGGAACCTAATGAAGTTCAACAAGAAAAAGTGTAGGGTCCTGCACCGGGGAAGAATAACCCCATGCACCAGTAGAGGTTAGGGACTGACCTGCTGGAAAACAGCTCCACAGAGGAGGACCTGGGAGTCCTGGTTAACCATGAGACACTAGTGTGCCCTTGGGCCTAAGAAGTCCAATGGTATTCCAGGCTAAGAAGAGTGTGACCAGCAGCTCGATGGAAGTTCTCCTCCCCCTCTACTCTGCCCTGGTGAGGCCACATCTGGAGTACTGTGTCCAGTTCTGGGGTCCCCAGTTCAAGAGAGACAGGGAACTACTAGAGAGATCCAACGGAGAGCTATGAGGGTGATTAAGGGACTGGAGAGTCTGTCTTATGAGGAAAGCCTGAGAGACCTGGGACTGTTTTCCTGGAGAAGAGAAGGCTGAGAGGGGATCTTATCAATGTTTATAAATATGTGAAGGGTGACTGTCGAGAGGATGGGGCCAGTCTCTTTTTAGTGGTGCCCAGTGATAGGACAAGGGGCAACAGGCACAAACTGGAATACAGTAAGTTCTACCTCAACATGAGGAGAAAATTCTTTACTGTGAGGATGATAGAGCACTGGAACAGGCTGCCCAGAAAGGTTTTAGAGGCTCCTTCTCTGAAGACTTTCAAAACCCATCTGGACGTGTTCCTGTGTAACCTGTACTAGGTGAACTTGTTTTGGCAGGGATGTTGGACTAGATGATCTCTGGAGGTTCATTCCAACCCCTACCATTCTGTGATGCTGTGAAAAAGATCAACTGAAAGAGCAGGTCTGTGAAAGAGGGATTATATGAAACAGTGTAATTTGAAGTGACGTTTAGGAAAAAAAAAAAAAGAACAATCATGAACTGTTACTTCAAGGAAAAATCAGTTTAATATCAAATTTGTGATGATTTTCAGAAAATTATAAGAAAAAGTAACTATGAATGTTAAAAAACAGAACAAAACAAAAACCCAAACCAGAAAAGAATATACTGTTTACTATGCAAGGAAAAATGAAACAATTGCTCTAAAATAAAATCATAATACATTGGAAAAGATAATGTGTGAGCCAGCACAGGCAGGACACAGGAACAACTACAAAACCATGGGTGAAATGTAAATACATTTATTCTCATTACCTTGCAAACCAGGGGTTCTTCAGAGCAGCACATAGGCAGAGGCACACAAGTGAGGACACAGGTACCACAGAGCTCAGTCCTTGCTACAGACAGCAAAAGCTTAGAAACTTGTTGCTTTCTTCTGTGTACAAAGGATTCTTGAAGACACAGTTTTCCACTGTACTTAGATCTTTCACACAGCAGGGCAGAAATCTCAAACTTGTCTTGTTCGATAAGGAGTCTCTGAGTCCTTCACAGACCTGTGTTGTTGAAACACAGATATTCCACTTGTCAAGTACACAAAGCTGATAGTGTGTTTTTCGATACACCAGCTGCAAGTCACTTGAACGTATTTACAATCCCACTCACCAATCTTCCATTATTTTCCACAGATTATTTTTCACGTCAAGAGGTTTAGATTGGGAGAAGTCTTGAACATGTAAATAAACAAATAAAACACTAGGAATCATTTAAAATAAAAGTTTTACTACTAATTGTGTTGATATATGGACCATGAACTCAACTGTTATTTCATAAAGATACTCTAAAATAGTTGAGTATTTTGTCCCAGTAGAGACAGAAATATGTAAGTAGAATCATTATTACAGCATGTAACCATAGGCTTCTTACAGTAAAATTTTACCATGACAACTCTGGGTACATTTATTGGTCATATAAATGCAAAATACAGCTATAAACATTATTTTTGCAGTACATATTGGAATGAATTCATGCAAAAACCTGTTCCCATGAAGAAATGGTCCTTAACATAAATTCTATAATCACAGTCAAACTAAAACTTGTAGACACAAAGACAGACTACTTGTTGTTACTATGGTTTGTTTAGTTAAAAATGAGCTGAAAGACATAGAAGTTTGTTTTGGTGTTTTAAGTTTTATATTGTGGTTCAATTAGCTCCTGAAAAATTGATTTTTGGGTTACTTCTTGTAATGGCAAAACCGTATTTTTTTGTCTCTTCTCCAGTCACCACAAGAGAACCTGAATTATTGAAAAACTAAAATCTGAGGCAGCGTGATTAAAATACACAAAAATACAGCATCAAACCAAAACCCAATACCATTAGTTACTGAATGCACACTTTCAAATATTTTGAATCAACTTTTCCTGTCTTTAGATGTTCTTCAGATTCCTACTTTGCCTAAGAGCTCCCATGAAAAATTATACACCTGTTAATTCAGCACATTTCCAATTAGAACACACTAAAACCAAAAGAACAGATTGCACAATGTCAAAGTTAACAGGACAGTAGAAATGAAACACCCAGAGACAGAGATTAGAAGCAAAAAAGTGAATTAAATCCATATAAAGGAATAACTCATTAAAAAGCTACCACATATTTTCAAAGCATTTAGAAGAGTACAGTAGATATCTCAAAATGAGGTACCTAAAAATAACTATTAAACAGTTAGGTCCCAGTGGAACAAAAAAAAAAACAAAACCCACAGAAATCTCAGCTGTAAAACAAATATTAAAAAAAAAAAGAGAATACACATAAAATATCAGTATTCAGTCAAATCTGAGCTATCAATTGACCAAAAATAAACTCAACAGATTTTTTTTTAATATAACAAAACAAAACAAAAAAAATCTGTAGAAATATTAACCACTCTCACAATTTTAACTGTGGTTATGATTATAATTCAGCCACCAGTGCAAAAGTTAAGATGTATTTTTTCTTAATTTTAGATACAGGATTCCATAGGGCTCCTTGAGCATAGAGGGATGTGCTCAAAATTTGCTTATAATAACAGTTTTGTTTAGTTCCAGTTTCATATTTGTAATGCAGGACTAGATCTTTCAGTGATAGAAGACAGAGATATATGCATCTCTTCACAGGCCATTGAATATTTTACTGCTTTCCTCAATATCTTTTCCTAAGGATCAGTCATTACTCTATATGACAAACAGGCTGATTGGGACCAAAATTATTTGGAAAGACTGTACTGGGATGTCAGCTGAATTAGCATATATCTACAAAAAGATCAATAAGGAGGTGATAATATTTATCACGGGGCGGAAATGTAGTGAACAGAGATTTATGTCTCATTGAGACAGTGAATTTCCTTTCCCAGAAATGCTTTGCGGCTCCCATGAGTCTTCGTGGCTGCTATGACTGCCAGGAACGGCCAAGAATTGCCTGGATTCTTCTAGAAGCTGAAGATAACGGACAGTATAAAAGCAGAAGAAAGCTCCTCCTCTTTCTCTTTTCTTGACTGCCATCAGAGAGAGAGAGCAATTCCCTTACCTGCTGGGAGCTGGCCGAAGACCAGGGCCATAGCCGGGACTGGGCAGCGATTCTTCCACCATCTGATATATTGAAAATTTAGACGAACTGCTCCTACCTGCGTAGCAAGCCGTGAGTCCAATTCT